>JAJEJO010001064.1:71134-153634 GCA_020662805.1 Glaucomys volans
ATGTTTTTATGCCTGACTTGTTACCAGTTTTATTTAGACTGTAGAACCATCAGGAGGAGGCCCCAGCTTTCTCTGCATTGGGGATAGTTATTCACATATTCTAAGTACTAAGGAGACACTTTCTAAGAGTAATGACTCAGAAAACAAATCACAAGTAATAAATTCTACTGCACTTCACATATATATTACTTCACCACAAACACAGATTATTTTGCTACTTCTCATGTTTACTTATTCAATGCATATTTCTGGGCAAGAAGCAATTCCTCATTACTCTGAAACATATTCTGTGCCATCTAGTTTGGTACAACTGAATGCCATATGAGTTTTTATCTTCATTCTTCTTGATACTTTCTCTAAGTTTCTTACATGTCTGTCACAGCTGTGGTCCCATTCTTCAACCTTTTCAGCGTCTGACTGAAATTTGTATTTTGAATCAAATATCATTTCTTTTGGACCTAAAATATATTCCCAAACTTGTGAATAATGCAATTTTACACACTTCTGTAAAGAAAACTCTCACTTCATTGCCTGAATGACAAAGCTTCATGGGAATTGTGGTTGAGTGATCTGTTGTCACTTTCACCAGAATTTTGACTTGATATCATGAATTAGTTTACACATATGATTCAATAAAACATTAGTGTCTATAATATATGAAATTTCTGAGTCTGTTTGGGAAGCTTTCATTGTTTATTAATTCAACAGAGTTTTTTAAACAAAAGCAACGTCATATTAGTTTTGATGAAAAAAATAATAATTCACAGAATCTTAAAAGTTACTAAAATAATCTTACTTTTCTAGTTTTGTTTTTTAGTGGGCTATTTTAGAACAGTTTTAGATTCACAGAAAAATTGATCAGAAGATACAGATATTTCACGTGGACCTCCTGCTCCCCATGATGTGTAGACTCTCCTTTTATCAACATCCTCCACGAGAATAGTTTGTTATAATTGATGAACCTCCATTGATACACCAAAATCAACCAAACTTCACAGTTTTCATTAAAGTTAATTCTGAGTATTGTATATTCAATGGCTTTGGATAGCATAATGACACGTATCCTCCATTGCTACCTCATCAGAGTAGTTTCACTACTCTAAAATTCCTCTGTGCTTAGCCTATGCATCCTTCTGTTCCCCTTAATCCCTGGAAACCACTAATCTTTTTGCTATTTCCAAAATTTTTTTTTCTAGAATACAATGTAGTTGTAATTATACAACATGTAGTGTACTCAGACTGGCTTTTTTCACTAAAAATATGCATTTCTTAGTAATACTGTTTTTGTAATATGCTCTTAAGTTTCCTCTCTGTCCTTTTTATGATGGAATTGCTCATTTCTCTAGTGCTGAATAATTCTCTATTGTCTCTATGTACCATTTTATTTACCCATTCACCTACTAAAGGACATCTTGGTTGCTTCCATGTTTTGCTAATTATGAATAAAGCTGCTATAAACATCTGTGTGCAGGTTTTCATGTAGGCATAAGTTTTGGATTCACTTGGCTAAATACCAAGGAGTACACTTGCTGAACAGCATGGTAATAGTCTATTAGTTTTATAAGAAACTGCCTCACTACCTTCTAAACTAGCTGTACCTTTTTGCATTCTCATCAGCAATGAATTACAGTTGCTGTTGCTCTCTACATATTTGCCAGTACTTGATGTCATCAGTCTTCTGGATTTTGTTAATTCTAACGAAATTAGTGTATAGTGGCATCTTGTTGTTTTAATTTTCATCCCACTAGTGACAAATAATTTGGAGGAAGCATCTTTTCATATGCTTATTTGCCATTGCTAGGTCTTCATTGGTAGGATGTTTGTTAAAGCATTTGGCCCACTTTTTAATCTGGTTGTTTGTTTTTATATTGTTGAGTTTCAAGAGGTCTTTGTATATTTTGGATAATAGTCCTTTATCAGATATTTCATTTGTAAATATTTTCTCCCAGTCTTTTCTTTCACAAAAGTTTTTAATTTTAATGAAGTCTAGCTTATCAGTTATTTCAATTTGATTTTCAGTTATCTAACTTGTTATGTATACCTAGGAAAAATGCCACTTGGCTGTGGTATAAAATTCTTTTTATATATTTCTGGATTTGATTTGATAATATTTTGTTATCAATCTTTTCATATACATTCATAAGAGATACTGGTTTATAGTTTTGCTTTTCTTTACAAATCTTTTTGCAACACCATTATCTTATTTTGAAATTGGGGTAATGTTGGTCTCATAGAATAAATTAAGAAGTATTCCCTGTGCATCTATATCCTAAAAGATATTATAGAGAATTGGTATTATAATTTTTCCTTAAATGTTTGGTAGAAATTACCAGTAAACCTATTTGGGCCTGATGTTTCCAGTTTTGTAAGGTTCTTAATTATTGATTCAATATCTATCATAGATATAAGCCAAATTGTCTACCTTTTTTTGTGTGACTTTTGGCAAATTGTGTCTTCTAAGAATTAGTCCATTTCATCTAAATTATACAATTTGTGATCACTGTGTTGTTTATAGTATTCCTTTATAATTCTTTTACATCCATGTGATTTATAGTATTTTCATGCTTTCATTTCTAACATTAATATTTTATCCTCTGTTTTTTATTAGTTAGCTTCATAGAGGTTTATTAATATTTTTGATATTTTCAAATAATCAGCTTTGGTTTAGTCAATTTTATTTACAAATTTCCTTACTTCTATATCATTGACTTTAGCCCTAATTAAAATTATTTCTTTGCTTATGCCTATTAGATTTAATTTCATCATTATTTTTCTAGCTCTCTAAGGTGGAAATTTAAATAATTGATTTTAAATCTTTTTTTCTTTTCTAATATATGATCCAATGCTAAAAATTTAACTCTAAGCAATGCTTTCACAGCATCCTGCAAATTCTGTTGTTTTCATTTTCACTTACTTCAAAATATTTTTAAACATTGCTTGAGATTTCTTCTTTGACCTCTTCCTATTTCAAAGTGTGTTATATAATGTGTTACTCAGCTTTCCATTGCAGTGACAAAATACCTGAGAAAATCAATTTAAAGGAGTAAAGGTTTATTTTGAGTCACTATTTTAGAGTCTATGATTCATTGGCTGCTTTGTTTCTGGGCTTATGCTGAAGACAAAGGCCTGAAAACAAAATATACCCTTCAAGAGTACATCCCAAATAACCCACTTCCTCCAACTACAGCCCTCCTCCCAAAGTTTTTACCACATCTCAATAGCCCATTAAATTATGAAACAATCCATGTACTAGATCATTGATAAAATGAGATCACTTAAGATTGAATTGCCTTCCAAAGGTCCCACCTGGGAACACTGCTGCATTAGGGATCAAGCTTAAATACATGAGCTTTTGAGGGAGATTTAAGATCTAAATCAACATTTAATCTTCACATATTTGGGGATATTTTAGTCATCTTTCTGTTACTGATTTCTAGCTTAATTCCACTGTGATCTGCTTGTAACCATTCTATAACTTCTGCTCTTTAAAATTTGTGAAATATTTTATGGCTTAGAATATGATCCATCTGGGTGAATTTTCCATCAGAGTTTAAGAAGATTGTGTGTTCTGTTGTATGGAATAGTCATAGATATACACTATATCCAATTGATTGTTGGTTTTGAGTTCAACCATATCCTTACTAATGTTCTGCTTATTAGATTGGTGCATTTCTGATGTAGGGAATATTGAAATTTCCAACCATAATAGTGGATTCATCTATTCTCTTTGCAATTCTATAAGATTTTGCCTCATGTATTTTTGGTACTCCTTTTGGCACATGCACACTAAGGAGGACTTTATCTTGTTGAAGAATTGATCCTTTTTCTTATAGCTTGGATCTGAAATGTCCTCCAAAGGCTCTTGTGTTGAAGGCTTGATTCCCAGTGCAGCAAATTCAGAGGTGAGGTTTTAGGGAAGTGATTGGATCATGAGGGCTCTAATCTCATCAATGAATTAATCCATCAATGGATCCATAGCTGAATAAATATTGGGAGGTAGTGGAAACTGTAAAAGTTGGGACCTACTTAAAGGGAGTGAGACTTTGGAAGCATTGCTTTGGAGACTACTTCTTATCTTAGGTACCTCACCTCCTTCCAAGTTGCCCTTCTGCCCTTGGAGTCACCTTAACATGGACTGAAATCCAAAAATCTGTGAGCCAAAATAAATCATTCTTCCTTTATATTGTTTTTCCCAGGTGCTTTGTCACTACAACAGAAAGCTGATTAAAACACCTTTAACATTATATAATGCATCTTTTTTTCCTTTATAACTTTCCCTATTGTAAATGCTGATTGTCTGAAATTAATATAGCTGCCCCCCTTTCTTTTAATTACTCTTATCATGGTATATCTTTCTCTTAATATTTACTTTTAATTGACATATGTCATTAGTTTTAAAGTGGATTTCTTATCAATAAAATATAGTCAGGAATTTTTAATCCACTCTGGCAATCTCTGTCTTTTAATTATCATTGATGTTCAAAGTGATTATTTACATAAGTAGATTGGTATCTACCAGAATTTTTGTTTTGTTTTCTACTTGTTGCTCTTATCATTTGTTCCTAACTTTTATTTCCAGTCATTGACTAGTCTTTTTCATTTAAAATGAGCATTTAATATGATTCCACTTCTACATTATAAGCAAACACGATTGAAGACATTACTGATATTATTTTAAACAAACTAGATCAATTAAGAAGTAAAAGGATGCAAGTTACTTTATCAGCACTTTTGAAAATGTTCTTCCTTCTTTTTGTAAATCTATATTACTTCCCTACTTTCTAATAACTATTTTGAACACTTCTTGCAAGACAGCTTTGCTGCTAACAATTTCCCTCAATTTTTATTTCTATAAGAATTTCTCTATTTCTCCTCCAATTTGGAAAGATAATTTTTCAGTGAAAGAATTCCCCTTTGGTTGTTTTAGTCTCTCAACACTTTAAATATTGAATTCCATGCCTTTCTCACTTGCATAGTTTCTGACAATAAGTTGGATGTTATTTAAAATTTGGATCTGGAATGTCCCTCAGATATTCATGTATTGAAGACTTGGTCGTCAGTGCTTTAGTTGACAGAGGTGGGGCTTTGGGGTAGTGATTGACTCATAAGGACTCTGAACTCATCATTGGAGGAATCCATTAAAGGAATCCATTGACAGTTTCATAATTTAATGTGCTATTGGAAAGTGATGAAAATTGTAGAAGGTGGTGTTTAGAAAGTGGAAATAAGTTGCTGGGGGCATGGTCTGTTTTGTCCCTGATCTTTTCCTTTCCACCTCTTTATCTCTTGGCCACCATAAGGTGAGGAGTTTTGTTGTGCCACACACTTTGCAATATGATGTCGTGCCTCACCAGAGGCCCAGAAAAAGAACCAAGTGACCACAGACTAAAATCTCTGAAACCATGAGCCAAAATAAGTCTTTCTTCATTTAAGTTTTCTTCTCAGACATTTGTAAGAGCAAAGAAAAGCTGATGAGCCTGGATGTAATCCTTGCCTTTGCTCCTCTTTAGGTAAGCATTTCCCTCCTGCTCTGGCTTCTTTCAGGATTTTCTCCTTGATATGCTTAGGTATAATTGTTTTGGCACCTCTCTCTCAAGTTTCCTGAATCTGTGGTTTGATGTGTTTACAATAATTTGGGGGAAATTCTCAATCATTGTTATGTCAAATACTTCCCTTTTCTCTTTCTTCTCTACTATCCCCATTATTCACATGCTACACTTTTTTGCAGTAGTTCCAAGTTTTGGCTTGTTTGTTTTGTTGTCTACCCCTCCCCACACCCAGTAGCTATTTATTCTTTTAGCTTTTCAATTTTGAGGTTGCTAATGAAATAGCTTCAAGCTCAGAGGTTCTTTCTTCAGTTATGTCCAAGCTACAAATAAGTCCATGGACAATTATGGGAATAGTGGTGCATACCTGTAATTCTAGATACTCAGGAGGCAGATACAGGAGGATCATAAGTATAAAGCTAGCTTTGGTAACTTAGCGAGACCCTATCTCAAAATAAAAATAAAAAAAAATTAAAAATAAAAAGGACTGGGTTGTAGTTCGTGGTAAAGTGCCTCTGGGTTCAAACCTCAGTACTAAAAATAAAAATTAAATTAAAAAAAACACCTAAGTATTTCATTCTTTTATCTCTACTACTACATTCTTTATCTCTACTACTATGTTTGGTATCCAGTATCTTTTTGGTTGCTCCTTATCCTTTTTATTTCCCTTTTTTCTTTATGAATTATGCATTTTTTTCTTGCATGTTGTCTACCTATTAGAGTCTTTAGCATATGAATCATTGCTTTTTAAATTCTCAATTTGATAGTTCCAACATCGCTGCTATAATTTGAGTCTGATTTTGATGTCTGCTTCGTTTTCTCAAATTATATGGGGGGTTTTGCCTTTTTGTTTTTTTGTTTTCATTTTGCCTTTAGTGTGTCATAATTTTTTAGGTAAAAGGAACTGCGTAAGTAAACCTTTAGTAATGTTGTTTTAAGGTAAAGCAGGAGGGGAAGTGTTCTGTACTCCTAGGATTAGGTCCCAGTCTTTGGTTGAGCCTGTACCTCTGGGTTGTGAATTTGGCATATGTTTCTCAGTCTTCCCTATACCTTAGGTGGAAGGAGATGGCTCACATGGGTGAAGCTGAGTTTTTTCCTTCCTCCCATGGCAGTCAAGTTCTGACAAAATCACAGCAGGCTAGAGGCTGATTAAATAGTGTCTTTTAAGGGCATACTTTGTTAAGAAGAACAGGGTGCTCTGAATATTTAAAAAAGTTTCCTTCCACCATCCCTCTTCTGGAAGCTTGAGGAAATTTTTCTCAGGTATTTACTATGGGTACCTGAAACACACAAAAGTTTGGATCTCCTCCATCCCACTGGGTACCCTGGAGTTTTTTGTTGTTGTTTTCTGTTTTTTCAATGTTTTTCTTAGTCGCAAATGGACACAATAGCTTTATTTTATTTATTTATTTTTATGTGATACTGAGGTGCGAACCCAGTGCCTCACATGTGCTAGGCAAATGCCCTACCACTGAGATACAACCCCAGCCCATGTCCTGGAGTTTTTAAGCCTCAGAGTCATCCACTTTAAGCCTCCAACAACAGGTCAATCACGTTTCACATTTCCCTCCTCCAGCCCTGTTACCCACAAGTTGCTATTCATGGGTTTCCACTCTGGTAAGTTTTAAGTCTCTATATTCACTTATAGGCCATTCCGAATTTGGGGACAGGGGTCTATTAAATTATTTTACTTCTATTAAGAATGTAAAGCCAGGCGTGGTGGCGCACGCCTGTAATCCAAGCAACTTGGGAGGCTGAGTCAGGAGGATCGCGAGTTCAAAGCCAGCCTCAGCAACTTAGCGAGGCCCTAAGCAACTTAGTGAGACCCTGTCTCTAAATAAAATACAAAATAGGGCTGGGGATGTGGCTCAGTGGCCAAGTGTCCCTGAGTTCAATCCCTGGTTAAAAAAAAAAAAAAAAAAGAATGTAAAAAGTTATTCTGGTGCGTTCTTTTTTAATTTTGTTATTAATAACTTCAGTTTGTTCAGCTTTTTACTTATTAAGACAGAATGGTGATTTTGAAGCTTGTTAGCCTGGAATTGAAACTGGATTGTCAGGTTTTTGTCTGATAAATTCAAAGAGTGAAATCCATGGATAAGGAAGAGTGAGTGTAAAAGAATAGTGTCCATTCAAATGAGAAGAAAAGAGACAGAGTTCCCACTGTGCAAGAAGGGACCCAATAGGGTTACCACTTAAGAGTACTAGTCTAGGGGCCTTTATAGTTACTGGGTAGGGGCATGATCAATATCTGTGCTAATCAGGTATTGGAAAATTGACAAGGATTCTAGTCAAAACCTGTGTTAAACAAATATTGGAAATGTATTAAGGCTATTGGTTCAGCCTGCAACTTTACAATTGGTTAGCCCTTGAGTCTATAGCCTTCACAAATGTCTGTCCCACCACATCTCTTTACCACCACCCCAAGATAAAGGATTTGGTTTGAGCGTTTGGAATGCCTCAAAAGATTAATTTCATAGAGTAGCCTATTCACTAAGAGAAACTCTTGGCAGAGAGTCCCATTTCCTTAACTGTCTGCCTCTTTCACTATATATCTGTTCTCTCTTACTCAGACTAATAATGTGCCAGACTATAAGTCTGTGGTCCCTCTTTAGCTTTTGAAATATTATATTTCTCTATTAAAATCCAGAATATGTTAAGTTAATGAATGAACAGGTATTTGGAGAAATAATTTTTGAGACTAATATTGAAAACATATTATTCTAAAACTAAGGTCAGAGACATAAAATGTAAATATTTTGTACTAGGCAAAGTGTACTATATGTTCTCTCAGACCTGCATTTATGTCCATGAATAATAAAATACAGATATACTTTGTAGAAATAATTTTAAAACCATTTACTGTAGTTCACTTATTTAAAAGAAATATTACATGAATGGCCTAACAATTTATACAGATATTAAATTATAGTTTGTATTCTGCTCCTATATGTATGCCTACTTCTTCTTCCTTACTAACTAAAAATTATTTGCTGAACACTTACAAGGGATTAGTATCTAATTAGTGGAGATATGGCAGTGAGCAAACAGTCCAAAGTCTGTACCCCTTGGGCTTGTATAAAAATCCCTAATCACAAGAATTTGCAAGGACATCTTTGTCTTTTCTTGACTCTGATTCTAATGTGATAAAGGATAAAAATAAAGTTTGCCATGATCCAGCCTCTTTCCTAGTTGTGACTTTGGCCATGACAACAGCATCAGTGGTGATCATAGTGGAGAGAAAATCAGAGGGTGGAATTTTTGCCTGTTATAAACTGAAGAAGAGGAAATTCTTGAGAAGAATCAGTATCAAAGGGCATCTGTAGGACTTTTTTTCCCACCCAGTGGAACCTGGAAGCACATCACATTTTATTTAGATAAGTACAGAAGCTATAATTTCCTATACCAGGTGTTGAAGAATAAAATTCATACCTACTAACCCTGTGTAACTGTAGAATTTTAGAAAAAAGTTACCACGTAATTTTAGAAAACATGAAAAAATTAAAATAACTCATTTTTATAGTACCATTGTTCAAGGACAACGCTGTTATTGTATGGTGAATTCTTTGATCCTTTTCTTAGCAACATATATTTTTTCACGAACAACAGATAGTATTGATTCACTTGCATTTAAAAGGCTATCTAAAAATTCATAGAATAGGTATATACCTTCCTAGTGGTAGATTTCTTTAAACATCTCTGGAAATATATGTAAGTGTGATCTCAAATATTATTTCAGTTATAATTATTGCCTGATTGATTGGCATTAAAAGAATCTCTAGTACATCTATTTAAATGGTTAATACAAAAATATAAAGTTCCAAAATTCATTGCTCACAATGCAACTGCCAAAGAGGTTCTAAAATCAGAGTATAAAATGTAAAATCACGAGTACGGGAAAGAACCCTAAAAAATTCTTTTAAGAGGCACCATGATGAGAGTGACTTTTAGTAAGTTTTTCCAGCATGTTTTATGCCAACATTAGTGAAAATTGTGGTTTCTTTTGGTATAGCACAGTTGAGGCAGTTGGGTTGCTTTTGGGTACCACACTGCAAGAGAGTTATGTATCCTGACTTACCAGAACCACACAGTTCTGTGAAATTCTTATCCCATAAGAAGCACATTGGAACCAACGCCCATGGAAGAAATAATAGATTTAGGTGTCCTTTACCATTGCTTGGGACACAGGGGAAGGGAAGGCTTCATGAAGGAGACAGCTTTAATCTGGTTTCTGAATGTTATTTAGGACAAGTAGGAAGATGGTGTAGGAGAAAAGCATGAGTGTGAAGATGAAGGTCTGGCATAAGGGATGTGATAGGATACCCAATGTGTCAGGTTGACAATATAAGGAAAACTTCCAAGGAAACATAGCGCAAAAAGTATTCAAATAAAAAAAAAAAAAGAGGGAATGGAGCAATGGGTCTTCGTGAAGAGGATGAGAATGTTAAGTGTAAGTCGAACCTTGGTGGTACTCAAGATGTTGTAGGGAAAGACTAACAGGATCAATCAGTGAATGAATGTTGAGGCTCTGATTGCCTGGCAATGAGCTGATATTAACCAAGTCCTCACACAGAACTGCATCTGAGCTCAGCTTCCTGGGGGCTTGAGTGCACGCCCTTGCCCAAACAGCTGGTGTTCTCAGACAACTCTCTGAAGAGCTGGCAAATACACTCATATTACAGGTGACTCTTATCTCTTCCAAAATTGTCTTTCCACCGGTACATGAGAATGTAGCCTGGCTGAGGGACAGTGGTCCCCTCCTGGAAGATAAACCCATGGTGTGTCGAGAAGCACCCCATCTTCAAAGGATGCCTCAGGGACATAATTAGACATCAGGGGATCACTCCCTTCTCTTGCTGAAACTAGCTGTTTCCCTACAAAAGCCTATTCTGCACTCTGATTCTGCCACATCATGGAGTTCTCCCTACCCTCCTTCTCTGTAGTTACTGGAAATTTTAAATCACTATAAATTCACTATAAGATTTTTGAGCAGTGAAATTTCATTCCAGAGGCAGGCTCGATTTGGAAAAGAGTGCACTCAAGAAAGAAGAAGCTAGAGTCAAGGAGATAAGTCAGAAGCTGTGTTAGATTAAACACAATTAAAAGTCCTAAACTGAAAATGGTGTGGTAGTACCACTCCTAACTGTGGACCAAGATAAAAATCAATACTTAACTATCAATAATAAAGCATATGTAGGGAAACTTTAATACGTATTTTTTTTTCAAAGATTCTGAGAAAAAATCCTGGAAAGGTTCATTAAAGTTGAACTATCTCCATCTTTGTGATATCCGTGTTTTGCAGTACCCTAAGGAGATGCTCCAATGTTCATTGGATGCTACTGCATAGGTTTGGGGCTAGTTCTTTCTAGATGAAGAGCAATAGGAACATTAGATGTGGAAATGGCAGTAAGCATAGAACAGAAAAAAGAACTAAAGTGAGGAGGGAAACTGCCCTCAGAAGGGAATTGATTGGAAAAGTTGGAGGGCAAGGGACAGGATTAAGCAGGACTCTGATTTTGAAAGTTTTTATAACAGCATTCTAATGACACTATCCAAGAAGCAATGTGAAGGAGGAGGAAAAGAGGGCAGAGGTGGAAGAAGAGGAGTAGAAACAGAAGGAGAAAGAAAACAATAATATTATTATTATAGTTAACATTTATTGAGTACTTACAAGGTGCCAAGAACACTTCTAAGCACTTTATTTGCATTGCTTCAAATATCTTGGCATGTGATTACTCACAGGAGGACTAGACTGCTTTACATGAACATATTTATGGCTGAACATATGTTCTTCACATTTCACTTGAACATATATGGAATTTTCACAGAAATGTATGGCTATATTTCTCTCATATACATAGTGACATTTAAATGCTTTAGGAGCCAGAGTGGATTGCTCTGGTCACATGAAATATAACTCATCCCTGAGCAGTTCATATTATATGAGTTAAAATGAAAGATTCTGTAAATCACTGCTATGACCAGAAGCAATCTGTCTTCAATTTCTGGCTTCAAAGGACCAAATATTAGGTGATATCTCTGGGAAATGAATGGGTTCATCTGTGTTTGGGCTGGACTTCCTGGGTCACTGTCTTTGAATAGTTCACTCCCAAGATTTTATCTGTTGACCCAGATGAAACAATTCACTGTAAATAACTTGCTATGGTTTGATCATTTCCTAGTACTTCCTCCCTCCCATCTTTTTCTTATTTAGCAATCACTTGCTTGGCTTTTGCTCCTAAGTGTGAAAAACACTAGGCAATTAACATATCCCAAACAAACCCATTATCTTCAACCCCCTGAAGACACCATTCTGTGGTTACACAAAAGAGCAATCCTTTCTCTCTCAGTGTCTCTACCTCACAAAGCAGAAAGTGTTAAGATACATATTCCCCCACTAAATATTAGTAATTTATTTCTCAAAATCTGATTTTTATTTGAGAGACTCTAATCAGGACCTTACTCCCCATTATTTTCATGAGAAAATTATAATGCATTACATGTGAGCTCTAAACTCCAAATCGATTTCATAAGAAAAACATTCACAAAGCACCCACCTATATACAACTAACAAACTAGCATGTTATGGTGGAAAATATTAAAAAGAGCACCTAAGATCTCCAAGTAAATAATATGACTTTAAGAAATATGTACAGAATCATATGATACATCATGAAAAACTCACAATAATAAATGAAATTGGCTGAAAAATGCAGCAAAGTTTTCAGCAAAAAGGAACACCATTTCTTCTTTTTTTAACTGAGACCAAGATACTGCACATATTTATGAGGAACTGTATGGCATTAAAATACTTGTAAATAATGTTTAAAGATCATTTCAGGATAATTGGCAAATCTATCACCTAAAATATATATACGATTTCTTTGTGTTAGGAACATTCAAAATCTTCTAGCTATATTGAATTATCAATTAGTTGTTGTCAATCATAGTTATCCTACTGTGCTGTGGAACATTAGGAGTTATCCCTCTTAGCCAACTGCACCCTGTACTCATTAACCATCCTCGCTCCATTGCTCCTACACACCCTTTCCAGGCTCTAGTAACTACTACTCTATTATCTATTTCTTTTAAATTTATTTTAACTTCCACACATAATGGAGAACTTGGAATATTTGTCTTTCTATTTAGTTCACAATGTTCTCCAGTCATGTCCATGTTGCTGCAAATGGCAGAATATCATTTTTTAAGAGTGAATAATAATCTACTGTGTATATACACCATATTTTTTCATTATTCTATCAGTGCTGCAAAAAACATGCAAGTGCAGAGTCTCTTCAACATGCTTATTTCAATTGCCTTGGATGAATCCCCACTAGTAGGATTGCTAAAACAAACAGCAGTTCTATTTCTAGTTTTTTTTTTATAAATCTCTATACTGTTTTACATAATGTCTCTATTAATTTACATTATTGTAGACCAATATCCCCAATGAACATAAATGCAAAAATTCTCAAGAAAATAGTATTACTAATACAACAGCACATGAAATTGATTAAACACCACGATCAAGTGGAATTTATTCCATAGATGCAAGAATTTTTTAATGTACAGAAACTGATAAATTCTATACATCTTACCAATCATGTGATCATCTCAATAGACACAGAAAAATATTCAAGGAAATTCAAAATTTCTTTGTGATAAAACCATTATTTACAATGGCATTGCTCACAAAGTTCAAAGAAAATCACTATGTGTCACTAGTTGTGGAAGTCAAGGGTGCTAACAAGTAAGTAGGGAAGAGACAATTTAAGGTGCACCAGTCATTTACTGGTGCTTACCAAACTTAATGTCTTAAAATACCAATTCATAATAATCTTATTGAAAACCCTAACCCTAAACCCTGATCTAAAACCCCCTAACTAATATAAATTCAGTCTGCAAGTTTTGAAGATCTTTCCTTCCTATTTGCATTTTCAAAATGAAAGGACTGTGCTTTGACCATACTGGTCTAGCAACATGCTCCTTGCTTATACTGATGGAGTTTTTTAAGAAAGCAGTTTCACCCTCTTCACTAATAACTGGTATTCTCAAGGCCAACTATTCAATGACTGTATAGACTGGCATTGAGGAACTCTTGCAGGAGAGGTACAGTCATCCTTCAGAGGTTCTTTATCAGGACCCATGTCAATCTCAGGAATGACAAACCCTCAGCTTCTCTCCATTCTCAGTGGAAACTCCAAGTCTCTCTTAGATCTCACTCTTTCCACCTCCTACCAAGCCCATAGCTCCTTTCTCCTCCTTTTACCTGAAACACAACCACATTATTTTACCTCTGTGAGTCTTAAAAAAACACAGTACTTGTTCCTCATTTCTGTGACTCAGAGTGGCATTTAGAAATGTTGATGGTTTTGTCATTTGATTCCTTTCTAATTCACTTTGTTGAAGTGATCTACCACTTGATCTCTTGTCTATATTAAGAATGGACATGTTTTCTTTGCACAAATAATGCCATCCTCTTATCTTAAAACCTCCTGTGACTTTCAATTATCAAGATCAAAATACCTAACAGGACACATAACATCCTGGAGGGTTGGTCTCCAAATTCCACCTTCCTTTGCTCTCTAGTTCCAGCCACACTGGATAGCTTCCTGATCTAGGCAACACCAAAGTTTGATGCATGATGTGGTCTTTCCTTCTCGCTTTACCTCTACTACATACTTCCCCGCCAATAACCCAATATTCCTATTTAGTGCCCACTCTTCCTTCAGATCCCAGCTTAAATGATGCTTTTTAAAGGAAAATTCCCAACTCTTCTGTCTCCCAGGCTTTAAATCACTTTGTTAAACACAATTCGCCCTACCTGTAATGTTTCTTCTTAAAACTGAAAATATCTTACAGTTCTACTTTCATTTGTATCTCTCTTTCCAATTAAACTATTGACTCTGAGAATTGTAATCATATCTGTTATTTTTTAGTACCTACTATATGTATGACATATATTTTTCAATTAATAATAATGAGCTAGTAGTAAGTGAGTACCAGCATGGTTTTCCAGAATATTCCCTATAATTATAAAGTTTGAAGCTGATTTTCAGTTTCACAATTTCTCCTCTGGTCTGGAACATCACTTACTTCAAGGCTCTAATAACAATTCTTGTTATTTCACTGAATTAGCACTCAATGTAGGATTTACAAAACCTTTATTTCTTAACCCTTCATATAGCTGTGTAACACATTGTTGTGTTACTCCAGACTGAGCATTTTGTAGCTATCTAGTCTCTCCTGATCTGTCTAAAGGGGAAAAAAAAAAAAAACGTTATTTTCTGCTCCAGTGATGTACTCTCTCCATCTAAGTATGAAAGGGGTTTTAAAGGCCCTCTGGTGGGAAGAATCTTTTCCTACTTGGAGACTGAACCAGGCACAGAGCCTCCATTTGGGCAACAACCATGACACTTACTATATAGCATCATTAAACTTCCCAAGGCAACAGTAGCTGGGAGCATTGCTGTTTAATCACTTTATACCCAATAAAGTATGGGTTACACAATATTTTTGTAATGCCATGGTAACCTAATGAGTCATCCTCCATTACAGTCCAGAATACTTGTGTCCATGATCAGGGCACATTTTCATCAAAGCCAGGAGGATGGCGGCATACTGACAGAATCTTACCAACTTTCATTTTTGTGGCTTCATGATAACTACCCACAGTAACCTGTGCCCAAGTTACTGAAAAAACAACATTAATCCTTGCAACATACTTTCATTATATGTTCTGATTTTCACATTTTGGAATTATTTGAAGTTGATAACATTTAAGAAGACTGGGCTCTGATGACATCCTTGACAGATAAAATATCAATAAAATACATCCAATGTGGCTGAAGAAATTAAGGCTTCTGAATTTTCCTACAGGTGACAATTCAACCAGCTGTGACCATGGGGTTATCCTTTCCCTGACACGGGTTCCCTGTTGACTTCCTAATCTTTTGTCAGTAAGTTCTTCTTCTGAAACATGGTACTTTCCACACAAATTTTTGTTTCTATTCCCTGTTTTACTGATAGCAGTAAAAGCAGCCATTTTACTACATTATTCACCACATCTGTTAAGAATAGATTTGTGTTTTGAATGTACTAATCACTTCAGTCTGTCAATTTGTTCTTTACCATGTATTAAAAACAGGAGTTACTGTCTGACTCTGTTAGAAATACCAAATTTTTAAAAGTTAAAATTGAGTTATGAATACAACAAATGATATAAACAACATAATCCATAATTTAGCACCCTATTTTGTAGAATTTTAAGTACCAGAGAAGTTAAATAAAATCAATGATATTTGAAAGTATAAGGGAGGAGTAAAAGAGCCTAAAAATTACTACAGAGTGTAGATTTACCTAAGGAGTGAAAAGAGGAACAGAGAGCACATCAGCTAAAATAAATTAGTGATCACAAGTTCAGAGGTTCAAATAGAAAATATAATCATGGGACAAAGAGGTGGGTTAAGTAGGACAAAGGATGATCACTGTTGGGATTGAATTACAAATACAGCATATGGCTCGATTTTACGAAAAAGCAGAACATGGCATACAAAATCCACTAGTATTTTTCTGTGTGTTAGCAAAAGAAGAAAATGGAGAGTGAAACCAATCCGGAAAGATGTTTTAATATTGTAGATCCACTACAATGTGAAATCCACTACAATGTGAAATCTTAGGTAATTGTGTAAGTGATGAAAGCATCCATTTTCTTATTTTTCAAATGAGGAGGGAAGACTCCTAAGTTTATTGTGATTATTATACAAGATGATACATGTAAAGGATATAATATTCATTATCTATTACCCACTTTTATTATATCCCAATGATAATTCCTAGGTTCCAGAAGAATGTCTGGCATGTATTAAGTACCTAATATATTTTTATTCCTTGAATGAAATGTTATTTCTAAAAATGTCAAACCCTCAGTCATCTATTCATTAAGGCTAATGGTTTTTAACAGGTAAAAAAGTAAAGATGATTCAAATAAACTCTCTCTTCTAATAATAAAACAAATAAAACACAAATCTATGTTTTTTAATAGGATCATCTTCACATGAACCCTACACATTGAACAAAGTAATAATAAATAAAATAAGCAACAAAATCAGCTATGACATGTTTGTGTTGGCCTGCTAAAACTGAGATCATTCCCACTAATTCATACTCCATGACATATATACCAAGAGTTTTATAAATAAATTTAATTCAATAGTAAGCATAAAGTTCCAAAATGTTGTTCAGCACAATATTGGTATATCCATTTAGAGAGTATGGTCAAGTTCATTCTCCTCAAATAGTAAAGTTAAACTGTGGTTTAATGATATTTTATAATTTTGATTCAAAATATACAAGGTCATATAGAAAGAAATATCCAAAACATGCTACTTTGATTTCACATATATTTCCCAGGAATGGCAAAAAAAAAAAAATGCTAGTCTATAACTGTATGACAAATTGATGAAGAAATCTGCTAACTAAATCAGCTTCCTGCATTTCAAATATCAGTGCAAAGAGGGCCAGATGGTGAATTGAAAATCTGCATGAGTATTGACTTTTAATGAAAACACTTACATGCTCTTCATGGCCACAATTAGTATAGCTTCTCCACTCTCTTCCCTTGATGCTAGGACCTTGTTAGACTGACCTCTTATGTCAATAACACCAGCTTGAAGTTCACATGCAAACACATTCAAAGCAAGCAACCTCCCTTGTTAGTTAGGAAGGTTAATCAAGGTAAAGCCCTTGGTAGATGCAGTATATTCATTTCTAAATTGAAAAGTCCTCTTGATATTAAAGTTTGAAGGGAAAAATATTTACTAACCCTATAAAATTGAATTATCATCAAGCAAGGGATGTGGTTCTGCATAATTCATACATGAAAGGAAAGTATTTGGAATCCATTCAATTTTTTTGCTCATAAGTCCTGTCTCAGAGACTCTGCACATATATGAATAGAGAAAAAGCACTAAATTAATGCAGTACTATTCCAATAGTTTGACTCCCTTTCTTCTTGGAGCCCATTTTTTACTGCTTTTATACGCAGGACATGGAACAGCAGTGCTCAGGCTTTCTGTGCTTTGTGAGAAGCTCATCTGAACAGCTGCTATTCAGAGTTGCTGGATAGAGATGGACATCTGTTATACAGATATCTTGTTTTTACCAATATTAGTTTCTTAAAATTGCAAGTAACATAGATTGGAATATCCATCTGTCCCTGCTCTGGGTGTGAATACGAGCATTGTAGCTCTCAGACTTTACTTCCTCAATATTTACTTTCAAAAAAGCAAAATGAGAAAGAGCTGATAAGCCAGTAGCGGGTCTCATCATATACCACAGAGAGGATGAAGGAGTCCTGCTTTTAATGTGGAAGATAATATTTCACTGATAATGGCTTTGAGAACCATCAACTCTCTTTCTCATTTCTAGGACATGAAGGATTTCATAAATGTTAAGCACCTTCAGTATAACCCTGTATGTAACAGGATTTTCAGACTTAGAATATGTGTCTTTGATATCTACCCTATCCAGAAAATGTTGGCTGATGTGGTCTACTTTAAGAAATGTCACAAAGGAGAATTTTAGCTTGATCTTTGCGGGGGGAAACATTGAATTTTGATGAGCATGGAAAAATGAGTTTGGAAATTATAAACAGAGGTGATCTATAAAGCTGGGAAAAGGAGTAGTAGCATGTAGCATATTGGCCCTGATAATGTAGCTTTTAAAGTTATGGTCTCTGTAGTTGACCAAACTGCTAGAACATGTGCTTCTTAATATACTAGCATTTGCCTTAGGAAAAAATTAATCAATCGCCCTGTTCCCCAGTTTGTCACTTAGAAAAATGAAAATAATGAGAGTACTTGCCTCTAAATGTTGCTATGCAAATTAAACTAGTTAGTACATGTAAAGAACTCAGTACAGTCCTTGGCATTTAACAAGTACTCAGTAAAGATGAATTATTATTAGTTATCATTACTGGTGCACGAAGTATTTTACATGAATAAAAAGATTCAAGAAAGTGTGACTTAACAGTAGTAAAGTGATAATAGGGAGACAAGGCTAGACAAAGGAGAGGGAGTGAAAAGCATACCTGAAATGATCCTTCCAGATCCTAATGTTCCTTGTTTGGGGTTCTCCCTTTATTATCAGTCTCCGTGAAGCCAGAGAAGACCTAAGGTCAACTACATGGTCGTTTAAAGCAAGGCCACTAGACTGGGACAAACATGAATTTACATTCTTTTTCCAGCTTTTACTACTGCTTGACCTTGAAAATTTGTTTAGACCTCACTTGCTCAATTATAAAATCAGGAAAATTATAGTGTACTTCAGAGTCTTGCTCCAAAGGTTAAAAATAGGGAATACATATATAGCTCTTTAACAATGACTAGAACATAGTAACTATTAAGAAAATAATGACTTATTATTTTTATTTTCATGATTCATCTACTTCTTGAAAGGAACATTTATACTATAAATACTGTACATATTAGAGTGTATACCTGGGGCTGGGATTGTCAGGGCCCTAGGTTTGTATTACCCTATGGTGGAAAAGTGTATTTAGCAAGACTCAAAATGATGAAGTTAAGGCCCATGATACTATTATGGAGAAGGAAAGCATAGGAAAGAGAAAAAATCTGCTAAAGAAACATCAATTCTCTGGGGTCACTCTCTGCAAACATCAAGAGTCTATGGATTCCAGTTAGCAGCAAAGCAAGACACTGTTAATTATTAGCCAAAATAACCGTGAATATCTAGAATATCTGTGCAATAACTTTAAAAGAATTTTCCTGGGGATATAACTCAGTGACAGAGGTCTTGCCAAGCATGCAGAAGGCCATGAATTAGTTTACCAGCACTGCAAACTAGATAGATAGACGATAGATTGATAGATAGATAGATAGATAGATAGATAGATAGATAGATAAGAAAGAGAGAAGGAGGGAGGAAGGGAGGGAGGGGAGAGAAAAATCCTATACACTATCTTATTTGGTTTAAAAAGTGACGCTTAGTATTTTGTTTCTTATTTTCTAGGTGAGGGAAGGGATCTTAGCAGAGAAAAAGGAACATTCCAGAAGCACCTTAGCCAGTAACTATGATGAAACTCTCACTCTGGTTTTGTACTTGAAACTCTGTGGTCTTTCATTCTATTACTGCATGCCTGGAAATTAGTTTGTCCCTAAGGCCTTGTCCACATAAATGAATTATGATGAAATACTGGATGGGCTTTCCAATATTGAAAATCAAATTTGACCAATTGACTTTTTCAGTCCTTCCTAACATTGATGCAGTAAGAGTGTAAATCCCTTGGGGTCAGTCTAGGTTTAGTCTTGGAAAAACAAAGACAAGAAAAAGTAAAACCTGAACCCAGAGATCATTCTCAGTCCCTAAGCATTTTTGGAGGCAAACTGAAGGTTGGTTGATTGTCAGTTTCAAATTGGCACAATTTTCTTGACCTTCACCTGCTTCTGGTTCAAGTGTGAAGCAGACAAGATGAGAATGCTGTCTAGCACAGTGTTTTTCAAAAGTATGGCACCCAGACCAGCAGCAGCAACATTTTTTGTTAGGCATGCAAATCCTTAAGCCCCATCCCAAATCTAAAACTTGGGGTGAGGCCCAGGCATCGGTGCTTCAAGAAGCCTTCCAGGTGAGTTTGATACACATTGAGACTGAGCACTACAGATACAAAAAAATGCCTTTGCAATGTATTAATTTCATGGCATAAGTCATACTACATTCAGCTTGGCATTCAGGTTTCTCAGAATATTATAGTTGTCTGTTAAATGTTTAATAAATCAATAAATGAAGGATCAAACATGGTAGACAGCAACACTATCCCCAGCTTTAAAACTCACACATAGCTTTATTTTCATCTTTGGAGGCTATAGAATTTTCTTTTCAAACCTTGACAGAATTCTTGAAATATTTATTAGCTAGTTGTCAATGGATTGCCTCTGGAAATTAATAACTGACTCACTTATGTACTGAGCATGGTCAAGGAGAGAAAAGATCATCTGGAAGTAGTGCCTGAGAAAAGAGAGAAATAATTAAAGAACTACTGAAATAAGAATTCACATGAAATAGGTAAAAATGAAAAATAATTCATTAATAGGAAATGTATGATTTTATACTTTTCACTTACATGGGATTAGTGATCTGTAGTCACTGAGCACACTTCAAGGAGGGCCCTGAAAAAAAAATGGTTTGATTTCTTAGACAAATGTAGGTGTTTCCCCAATGAACTACACCACTCTCTATTTATGGCCTTTTGTAGTCTCTCCCACAGTGAATTTTTTGACCCTGTGTAAACAACAGAATACACAAAAGACCACTTAGTTCCTAAAACTAGGTCACAAGTAGTCTTTCTGAATCTTAGTTTCTTAAAATATGCACTCTGAGGAGAATAGCCACCAGATAAAAAGTCCCATTCTATGAAGAGACTGCCATTCTGTAAGGAGGCTCAACTAGCCACTGTGGAGGACAAGGTAGCCATATAAGATGCCCTGTGGTGTCCAGGATTCTAACTGGCCCAGCTGAGGCACTTGGACATGTGAAGGAAGCATTTACTGTAGATGTCCAGCTCAGTTCAACTTTCAGATTGTTGGCCTCAGCCACCACATGACAACAACCTCAAGAAATATTCTAAGTGAGAAGAGACCACATGAACCTAGAGAACTCACAGAACAGAGAGAAATAATAACAAATTGCTATTCTAAGCTGCTGGACTTCCAGGTAGCCCTTTACACCTTTATTATCATGAAGATTGCTTGAATAATAATAATCACAGACAAAATATATGCAAGTTGATTATTTGTCTGATTTTGCTATTTGTTATCATTTCTATTGTTTCCTTTCAAAGTCACACATATTTAGAGGTACTACTCAAATGTGCTAGAAATATCAACCAAAGTCTGTCCCTTTCTGCCCATGCCATTTAATTCAACAGAAACCACTAGAAATCTGATTTCATACCAGAGGATTGATGCAGCTTTGTGTACACAATATCACTCATCAAATTACTCTCCAACGAGCTCTGAGTCTTAAGAGAGGAAAAGAAGAAGAAAACAGCAGATAACAAAGCTTAGAATATAAATGGAAACGATTGAAAGACAACTCAAATGATATGTTTGAAGAAGTTAATACTCCTAATAGGATGTAAGCATATTTGTGTTTTTATTCATATCACTTCTCTTTGTACATTCATAAATAGAAACTTCCTCTTTAACATTTGCTATTAAAGATATTCAGCTGCTGCTTTTGTCAACTCTACCTTGTTCTTGGTGAGAAAATATGTAAAGAGAAGTGAAATGCACAGTCTAATTTTGTACATTATAATATAAATCACAGTCAGGAACCAGACTGCCACTGTGATGTTGTTAGCACGGCTCACTCAATGCACATTAATTGATCCATGCACCATGCCCAGGTGAATACCAAAAAACTAGTTTTATATTGTATTTTTGTACAGTTTGATTATTTTGATCATCAAATAACAGAGTTTGAATGATAATATAATTGAATACTTAGATTCTGCTAAAAATAAGCAGCTTCAATTATCATCTTCAAAGATTTTCATTAACAAAAGACATTCATCCCAGCTCAAAGAAAACTACTTTTCTGGACCAATGGGTGCCATTTTATCCTCAAATAATCTCCTGTAAATTTTGTACCAGAAAGACAATGTGGTGTAATTGAAGGAGTCGTGGAATAGGAATCAGGAAGCATCATTCATCTCACCAATATCATTAAGTTCTCATGAAACAGCAGGTCCCATGTTAGAAGTGAGGAGGTCCCTATGTACATTTTAACATCTACTTTGGGTTAGTTTTTACCTTATCATAAATTAGTTATATGAGCATGAATTCATGTGACCTTAAACACATGAGTTAATGGCCCTGATCTTGAATTGTCATCTGTGAAAGAAGTGACTAGCCTTATGTCATTATTCCAACATCTTGAGGCAACCTTATTCCTTGAAGTTTGGAACAAACCATTTTTTATAAACATATGTTGCTTTGTAATTCAATGCAAGAAAAATAATAATAATCCCCTTTGTATCTGAATAGAGAAAGTTCATTAAATTTTAAACCTACTTAGATTTTTAATACATAGTACTCCCTTGACCCTTTAGAATTATGTTGTCTAGAAAGCTGCCCACATGTTCCATTAGTATATTCCATTTTTAAGCCTCTCACTGAGTGTCAACTTCTAAAATAGGCAAGGAATAGCCATATACTGCAAAATCACACATAGGAGATAGTAACTGAGTAACAATATTTTTATAATATGTGTCATAGCATGATAAATATATGTGGAAAGTAATATGAACACACCAAGAAAACCTAACATGACCTGGCTGACAATCAGGGAAGACCGGTGATTTCTGTTATATTAAGAATAAAGCCAGCCAGGTGTGGTGGCACACACCTGAAAACCCAGGGACTTGGGAGGCTAATGCAGGAGGATCACAATTTCAAAGCCAGCCTCAACAACTTAGTGAGGCCCTAAGAAACTTAGCAAGACCCTGTCTCAAAATAAAAAATAAAAATAAAAAGAGCAGGTATGTGGTTCAGTAGTTAAGTATCCCTGGTACAAAAAAATAATTTAATTTAATTTAAAAGAAAGAATAAAGCCATCACAATGAAATAGTAACTCATCCAGGAAACAATGACTATTGTCAAGAAGAATCTAGATAACAAGTGCTGGTGAGAATGTTTAGGAAAGGGAACACCTGCAATCTGAAGGTGGGAATGTGCTACAGCTATGGAAACCTGCTCGGAAGTTCCTCAAAAAGCTAGAAAGAGGACTGCAATGTGATCTAGCTACATGACTACTAGGGATATATCCAAAGGAACTGAAATCACTATGTCAAAGAGATTAAAACAAGACTATTTTATTTAAAATCCAAGAGAACCCTTTGTTCAATTAAATAGACAGAAGGAATCACGCTAACACCACAGCATTAACATTGCCACCTTACCAAGTGAAGCAAAAAAAAAAACCTTCCAACTGATGTAGTGCTATTTCTGTCAGCTTTTTCACTGCTGTGACTTAAAGACCTGACCAGAACAAATAGAGGAGGAAAAGGTTAATTGGCGGGGGGGTCACAGTTTCAAAGGTCTCAATCTTTAGAAGGCTGGCTCCATGCCTCGGGGCTCAAGGTGAGGCAGAACATCATGGCAAAGCAGTGTGGCAAAGGGACATGGCTCACCTAATGATTGGGAAGCAGAGAGAGAGAGACTCCACTCTCCAGATGCAAAAAAAATACCCCATAGCCACGCACCCATGAACCACTTCTTCTAGGCACACCCACCTGCCTCAGTTAATCCTATCAGGGATTGGTTCACTGATTAAATTAAGGATATAGCCCAGTCATTTCTCCTCCAAACCTATTGCATTGTCTCACATGTGAGCTTTTCAGGGACACCACATCTAAACCATAACACATGGTTTATGATCCCTTTTGTAGGATGGTAAAGTATAGATAAGGAAAAGATGGAGGATACACCTTGGCTAGCATACTATCATTGACTTGCAATTTCCATTAAGACTTCCATCTAATAAAATTGAGAACCCAGAACATTTAATAAGAGTCAAACCAAAAAGAGCAAAATATGTTACAACTCTTTTTAACCAGTAGCTGTGCCTGTTACTAGTGATTATGGGTCTTTCTTTCTTTCTTTTTTTTTTTCTTTTTTGGCACATAATATACAAAACTACTAATTACTCACCAACAGAGAAGCAATTAAAGTTTATCTCCACCATGAAACTACTTGTAAGCAATAAGGCCGTTCCCTTATGCTGACCTACTTAAAAAGATTTAAATTGTGTCTGGTTTTAAATGTTACTAAGTCAATGAAAATTATGCGTTGGGCAGCACTATACTACAGATTGCAAGTTATGCATGCATTAAATTGCCATGAAATATCAATGAAGCCTCTTGTACATTTACATTCCAGCCTCAAATGTGTTGGTTTTACCCCAGCAATGTGGGCTCAGTTTCTTGCACAAGAAACCTCATTAAGGGACATTAGGGTAATCTTTCATTCTTCCCTTCCATGTGGGAATGCATATTAACTAGTACCAAATAGTGCTTCCCAGAAAGTATTAATCCATTTATAGACACTCAGAGCACCCTGTGTGTAGGACAGCTCAGTATTCAGAATGATGATGTTGTCCTGTGAAAAATGAATATTTTCTTTTCCCTTTATTATTACCCTGATGTTTGTTCCTTCATTTTCATTGAATTGCTTAGGTACAGCTTCCTCTCCCAGCTGTACGTTTATTTGCCAGTGAAAACACATGTATACACACACACACACACACACACACACACACACACACTATCCTAAAAATTTTTGTGAAAAATATCGGGACTACATAATCAAAACATAAATTATTAAACGGGATCTTAGAAATTGTTCCTTGTTAAAATTTAATCTTGTTGATTTAATCATACACATTTAATCACCACAATAATGAAGTGTATGCACTTAAGGAAAATTGCACAATAAGCATAAAAAGTGAGAGACTAAGTCTCTTGTAATATTTTCAAGCAATTATAGGAGAAAAGTGGAGAAAAATAAAATTGGAATGAAAATAATACAAAGACTGTGTAAACCTTGAAAACCAAGAAGGCATTTAATAGATGCCCACATCAATATAGAACTATTTCAATAATAAAGCCACCAATATTTTTGGTAATTCAGTTTATAAATATCATTAGTGATGTAGCCCATATACCTGACCCCAGGAGATTCTCATCATCTAATCACTGGTAATGAAAGTTTTTACTAGCCACCTTAGTCTAAGTTCCTGGTACCAGGTAATAATGCTTTCTCCACTGGTTTTTATAGCTTTCATGTATTTATGGCTAGTTTTCTTACCATTCTACATATGCTATTTAGTCAAAAGGGAAAAAATATGCATTTATTATGTAATGCTGATCAAAACACACACACACACACACACACATATTCCCTCTCTGTCCCTTTCTCTTCTCTCTCTCTCTCTCTCTCTGTTTCTAATGAAACAAAAGTTGGATTTACTTAGTTTCCAACCAGAATAAGTTTTAACATCTATTACGTTTGCAGCATTATTCATGGTTGAGAATATGCAGGGAAAAATATTTTACTCTCAAGAATATTTTCCACTGAAGATGTACAGTTAAGATAATTGTAGCCTACCATGTGAAAACCTGAGAGAAAAATAGGTAGTGGCACTCTGTCATATCTGCTTCAATGCCAAAAAATGTATAAGAATTACACATTTGGCGAGGTGGAGAAAAATCTTTTAAACACATATCACACCATGATCAAAGGAATAGCACAGAAACAAGTCTAGCCTTCAAAATCTCTGTGTGACTCCATGTTCCTAACCAAAATCACATTAAGAAACAATTGGATTCCATACTTTCCACTGACCAGACCTTGTTCATTCCAAGCACAAGAATGTGTCAGTTTGTCTGGAAAGAAAAAATATTCTGGTGGGCATAACCAGCATAGTAGCATTGTTCTGAAAATAAGAAAGTTAACTCAGAAGCAAGTTCTGTGTGGTGTCACTTATTCACCAAGAAAACTCCTTCAACCAAGAGGTTTGTGATGCTGTCTTTGATGTATTGAAACCAAAGCTCTGCTTCTTTGAGTTGTCCCCGTACTGTTGGGACCTAATGAACAGAGGAAGCGCCAAAGCTCCCTCTGTTGAATGGTTCAGGTAGTGTAGACCAGGTACCCAGGGCCAATTACATCTGAAGAACTCACAAGGATGTCCACTTAATGGTCAAGGCAAATGCTGCAGGGTGTAGACAAGTCTATGAATGTGTGAGAAGTGCAGGTGCTGAACTCACACTTCTGGGAAATCTTTCAATCCAGCAATTCAGTAAAAACAGATCGAATGTCTATTGTGCACTGGGTAGCAAGAACAACACAGCCAACAAACAAGCTGTCATATTGAGTTTATAGTCCCATACAGAACTTTTATCTCCCGCCTTAACAACTGAATTCAAAATGCCAGAAGGCTGACCAGGAAAAGCTAAATAGGATACACTTTCACCTGGTGGCATTTATGTAGACCAACAACCACCATAACCTGCTATCGTTGTGATGCTAACATGAAGGCAAGAAACCAGAAGGAGAGAATCTGTGGTGCCCTTGATTCTTGATTCCAGCCTTTAGGTTTCTCTATGCCATGGATGGTCATGGATCCACCTATCATTTCTTCCTCAAACTTTTTCTTCTGTCCCCTCTTGAGTCTAAACCTACATATCTTGTTACTCTCATTAATAACAGACTGGTCTCTTGGATGTTAAATGACCTGAGTAACAGGGAGTACTATGAGCTGTCTCGCAGTCTGTTACCTCCAAAAGGACACATGGTACCAAAAGTCATTCGTTTAATGTAATTTGCTAGGAAGGCAGAGAGAACATTGACTTCCTCTTCTTCCTCTGGTCTTTCCTCTTTCTTCCCTGTCTCCTCTTCCTCTGTTCTTCCCCTACTTCTCATCCACTGACCTCTTTCACTGTTCCTGCTTATCCTTCTCCTGAAAATCCTTCCATTTCTCCCCCACTTCATGTTCATTTCTTGATCTGAAAAACACTCACCACCCCTTGCATCTCTCAGTGACTTCCTGTCTATTCTTTATCACCAAATTAGCACCTCATTATTTTACACAATATTGTAGTCTTGTTTCACAAACAGGACACAGAACATCATATTAACAGAAAATTGATTTAGCTTCTGTTAACTTTCAGTTTTCTTTCTACATGGCAAATAGGTTTAAAAATTAGGACAGGAAAAATAAATCTCCAGAGGAAGCCTAAGACATAAATAGACCCATTTCCAATGGCTATTCCTCCCTGTGTTTAACCAAATGAATGAAGAAAACCGACAACTCACAAGCTGGAAAATCCAGGTGTGCTCTGGTAGCAAAGCCTTGAGGGGAGCTCTAGTCTCTTCCATGTTTCTTGTTGTTGTTTTTCTTTGTTTTTGATTTTGCTTTGCTAAACTGAAAAAAGGCAGACACACATCATTAAATCATATTTAATCCATTCAAGTATATAATTATTACCAGGGCTTCCTCGCCACAAGGAGAAATTCTCAAATTCCACTCTTTTTTTGTAGAACCATTACCCTATTTAGAGTGCTCAGCAGTCTGACACAATTACTGCAGTGTATTTGCAGTTGTGCAGCAGGTCAAAGTGATAGCATCTAAACCTCTGGGTATTCACATTCTGTCTCAGAAATTCTTACTGCCACAGGAATATCTTTGAGTGGGTTTGGTCTCTTATCAGCAGTGACACCCAGTGGATGGAACCGTCCTGAGCCAGCCCTCTCTGCTCTCCGCTCTCTGCCCACCCCACCTTCTCTCTCCAGGGAAAGATTTTTGTAAGTGCTTTGTTTCTCTGACCTTCTTACAGTTCTCCACAGGAAAAGAATTTATCAGATTGCCTAATGCCAGCCAGCTTTTCTTTAAAATTTACTCAAATTAGAAAGACTCAGACGTTTCCTTTGCACTGAAGACATTTAAACCTATCAAAATATGTTCAACTAATCTGATACTCAGGTTCTAAAAATAAAACCAGATATACTAGTATAAGGATAAAAGCAGAGAGAGTTGCTCAATTAATTTCCCAGATTTTGCACTTCAAAAAATGTAATTGCCAGCAGAAATCATGGATTTATTATTTATTCATAGCAAGTCATTCAGAGCATATTAAACTAAATCGTGAGGAAAAAGTAATATAAACTGAGGGCTAAAACCAACTTCATTCCAAATGATGGCTATCAGTAAAAATTATATCCACTCTTCCTAATACAACTATTTATTAAATTAATAAGTTCTGCTGTTCTTACGGGATGAAATAAATGACCTCTGATGCAAAGGGTCTTTTTAAATCTGTTAAAAGTCAATACATACAGTTTTTTCATTGCACTAAAGAGTTTGTGCAATATTTTTCGGTGGAATTTTTAGAAGAGCAAAGATAATGTCTTGTTTTACTTTTGGTCACAAGACAAACTGCTTTTCCTCTCTCTGTGTAATTAGCACCAAAGGAGATATTAATTCGCCTTCAATCAGATATTGATCCAGAATCAAGCAGTGACATGGGCTTCATTGTTTTAATATAAGTCAAGGAAACACCCAGTGACAGGCATTGGTGGTGGAGGTGGGAGTTAACAGGGTTTCTTCTAACTTTATCAAAAGCATTACTCCTGAGATCTCTGATTTCCAAAATGGATCTCTAGTATAAAAGTGGGTCAACTTGCAGAAAGAACTGAGGGGATTTAGGTAGCAAAAGAATGAACACTCAGGTCTTATTAGAATTGTGGTCACTAGTGTTAGGAACGGCAACTAGTTCCTTGGAATAAAATTACCTTGGGGAAATGGGGGTTTGTGCTGGTAAGCTAAGCTCCAGAAAAAGGAAGTGCTTATTATTTTTTAAGAGAGTTAAGTTTGTCATAGTTTGTAAATTTTGCTTCAGCTCACATGTACCTAGATCCCATGATACAGGGATTGGCTGAGTGTGGGTGTATGAAGTAACATGTTGCAACATGGCACCTAACATGGGACAGCCATTTGCCAGTGGGAATGGGTCTTATTGATTCTGCAGGACAGTTGCTCAATAGTGTCACCATATGGTAGTAGGAAGAAGCAGAATCTATGATCCATTAAGGCTTCTCTTATTCAGGGCATTCCAAACAGCTGTGTGCCTCCCAAGGCCCCAACACTGAAGGTCTACCACTGTAATTTGGAATGTTGAATGTCCCCAAAGGCCATGTGTTAAAGGCTTAATCTGCAGGGTGCTGTTGAAAGTGGTGGAGTCTTTGGTTAGTAGGGCCTAGTAGGAGATTCTTAAATCACTGGGGTTATGCTCTCAAAGGAGATTGTGAGATTCCAGAAACTTACCTCTTCTTTTGCTTCCTGGCCCTGAGGTGAACAGTTTGCTCCACCATATACTCTCCACCATTGCTACCTAGCAAACCCACTGAAGGACCAAAGAAATGTACCCACCTTATCTTGAGCTGAAATCTCTAAAATTATGAAGGGGGACCCCAAAGACCAGAAAGAAAGACCCTCTAATGAAGATAATAAACATACTTTTAAAGGACATGTGATGATTAGAAGAATTAGTAGTTGGTAAAATAAGAGATATTTAGTGATTTTGTATTTAAGAAGGTCAAACAAGCTATACCATCTATCATTCATTCTTTATTCAAACATTTATTTATTTTCTAATGTGTGCTGGTCAAAATGACATACTTGAGAATCAAAGACAAAAATTGCTTTTGTCTATCCTATCAACCTCCAAACTGGTGTGTGGTGCCTATGTGCATGTATGTGCAAGCATGTAGAGGACCCAGGGTAGAGGGGGAGGTTATTTATAAATGTGTTCCCTAACATGATTTACCTAAGTTATTCTGAAAATGGCATGATGGATCCTTTTTCACATCCCATATAACATATTTAGTCATGTATTGCTTTAATTTCTATCCATTTTAAAAGAGAGGATGAGTATAAATCAACTAACTTATATGTGAAGTTGTTAGAAATTGTTGGTTCAGCAGAGCAGGTTTTAACAGACATTTTTAGAGCATTTTCAGTCTCAGAAAAATTATGCAGAAGGTACAGAGATTTTCCATATATCTTTTGCCCCCACACACAACAGCCTCCCCCACACATTGACAGCCCACAAGAGAGGGGTACAATTGTTAAATCGAGGAGCCTATGTTGACACATCATAATCACTCGAAGTACCTAGCTGATATTAGAGTTCACTCTGAGTGCTGTACATCCACTGGATTTAGACTAATGTAGAATGATCTGTATCAATGAATAGCAAAGTAATTTTCATCAAGGAAAGAAAGGTGTGGATCCTGATACTAAAGCAGTCAAGTAACCTAGTGATCAAGAAGAGCAATGGCACAGAAAGTAAAAGCAGCAAGGAGAAGTGGGGAAGAAACACAGGAAAGCAAGACAGAAAAAAGAAGAGGAACAGGTGAGACCAAAGAAAAGGAGAAAAAACAACTGCAAACAAATTTCATCTGCTTTAATTACTGCCAGGAGTGCTTGGATAAACTGAATAATCCTTGAGAAATTTACTGTGGATCTGGCCCAGGAAGTTCTAAAGGCACCATTTACTCACTTGAACAGCAAACATCAGTTAGCAACCATTTTTGGAGAAAAATATGATGCGGACCTTGTGAAAAGAAACTAAAAAATTCATGTAAAAAATGCAGCATGAGAATGTGAATGCTACTTTACAGGAATACAAATAGACTTCAACTATTTCTTGTTTTCTTCTTACGTTCTATGGTTTTGCTTTGCCTTGTGAATGTTTTATTGAATTATGAGTTATGCAAAAAGTATAAGTAAGTGCACAGCTTGATGAATCTTTGTAAAATGAACACACTTGCATGACTAGGCAAGAACAAGAACAATTCAGCAACATACATGCCAATCTTAAATCCTCTTCTGAGCTCTGCTCCCCAGGGTGAGCATGATTTACCTTAAAACATGATAGATAAATTTGTGGACTATGCATAAATTGATTATATACTATATATTGTTTTTTATTCTGACTTCTTTTTTCCAAAATTAGGTTTGCAATATGCATTCATATTGTTTCAGAGAGATAGTTTGTTCCTTCTCAATGTTGTCCAGTAGTTCATTGTATCAATATCCAAAAGATTATTCAAGTACTATGCTAATGATCAAAGATCTTATATCCAATATCTGCTATTTCTTTTAGTATTGTCTCCATATATTTATTTTTAAAATAGATACATATGTAAGAACATCATCATATACATATTTGTTCTTAATTAGATTAATTTTAATATGGTATTTTCAGGAAGGGAAGTTGACAAAAAAATCCTTCTTGTCCACACACACACACACACACACACACACACTGAATGAAAGAAAGAAGAGGTAGATTGGATCTGGAAGTTCAATGAACAATGGTGAAAGAAGAGTTGTGAAATCATGCTTGAAACCAACTGAGGAAAACCCATAATGGGGAAAAATATTTATTGCTGACACCACTTTCTCTAAAACATGAATGGATAGAAGTCAATAATAATCGTTTATTAAGTTTGGGGGCTTATTTTACTCATGAACAATAAAGAATTCCTTATTGTCAGCAGAAGACATTACATTAAATCTGTAGATGAAATGCAGAAGGTGGTTTGGTTGGTTCATATTATATCTTTGTGTGCATATACACACATACATTCCCATGCATAAACATACACATATGTAGACTAAAAGGCAAGATGTTTATGAAACTTACCTACAGTGGTTCCACTAAAACATAAGATCACTTTTCTTAATTTAATTTTAAAAAGTCTTTTTTTGCAAAATACCAATTTAAACAGATTTCCTATGCAAAGTGTCAGTGGAACTGACCAACAGCAGATGTCTGATCCCAGTTTTAACCTGATGATGGACCCATTCCTGTAGTGTTATGGCAATGAAGGCTCTGCTTGGTGGCTGACTTCCCTGGGAGATGGGACATTTCCTATTCTTCTATGTTTTTACCCCACTAATGTTCTGATTTTGCCTAGTACATGTAATCAGACTTAGCAGAGCTCAGATGTCCTAGTTGTCCAAAGCAAAGTTGAAAATTTGCTTACCCCCACTTTGTTTCAAAGAATCTAAGTTCGTGTCCCATTGATGTCAAATTTGGCTATCTACACAACTAAACAGAATTTACCTATTTTCTCCCTCCTCTTTTGTGTATATATATGTGTGTATATGTGTGTGTTGTTTATGTGCATGACTTAACACAAATTTTGCCATTATAAAAGCAGACATTACTACATCCTAGAGTGAAGTTGAAAGTTGAATCTTACTCTTTCACCTTTCTCCTAAAGTTAGATAACTATAATGAAAATGGGACTTGTTCTATTGGAAAAACAAATAAAAATGTTTTACAGTTTTGTGGGGAGACCAATGTAGTGTCTCCCCACAAAAGTATAAAGTACATTGGTAGTGTCTCTCCACAAAATAAATACCAAATAATTTTTTTTCTATATAAAATGAAAAAGGGTCTATTGTGGCTCAGTGGCAGGGCACTTGCCTGGCATGTGTGAGGCCCTGGGTTCCATCCTTAGCACCCCATATAAATAAAGAAATTAAAATAAAAGATCCATTGACAACTAAAATATTTTAAAAAATGAAAAAGGCCCTAACTGTTTTTGAAACAGTATCTACATGCATTCATAACTAGTTTCTTTTGATTACAGAGTTATTTTGTTCACTCCCAAAAGGAAGATATTTTAAGTAAGCTTACAAATCAATTTATTTCTGAATATTCACCCTGCTTCAGCCAAAATGCTTCCCCAATTCTTCAATTAATTTGATATGTATTGGTAATATTATAGAAAAACATGCCAATGCAAGTTTTCAAACTAAAGGAGTGAAGGAGGAAACGGAACAAGAAAACAGGGAATGTTTTGTGCTCTCTTTAGAGCATTAAAGACAGGAGAGAGAAAAAAGGCATTTTTTTCCAATGACATAAATAAAATGATACATTTCTATTTGAGCACTACCAACCTTGTCTAAATCTGAGCATTGATCATCACATGGTCTGAAAGGCAGTTGTGCTTATTGTGAAGTTAGTCTCTAAGGAACAAATGCTTTCACATATTTCACTAGTCCCCAGGTTAAACTTGGTATGTAAGTGACTTAGTGTTTTTATGAACTAATGAGGACTTTTCTATTCATTCTTTATAAATTTAGGCATTTACTTGGCAATCTTATGATCAATAGAAACATACAAAGTTAAGTAGATTTAAATCTATCATGAAGATAATTGGAGCTATATGCAGTGCTTTCCTAACATTTCAAGATAATTGAAGCAACTGAATTTAAAATCTCCCTTCAGTCTTATGAACTGTTTCCTTCAGTGTACATTTCACTCAGAAAATCATCAATACATCCATGGGGAAGGTAAGATTAACACCTCTGCTTCTGCAAACTCAACCACTAGAGAGCTCAGCTAGCATTATACAAGCATCAGCCTGACAAAAAGTTGGGAAATCATATTTCCTGCTTGGCTCTGTGTTCTGAAATCTGTGGTCATAAGGGAAAAAACTCAGTCACTCATTGTTCTGAATACTATTGCTATATCACAATACCTACCAACCTTCAGAGTTGGAACCAATCATTTATTATTCTATAGAACAAGAATTTAGAAAGCAGAAATAGCTTGCCCATGATCCACCATATCCATGAGTACCTGGGTATACCCAGAGTTGGGCATGACCTGGATGCTGGGAGGCAGAGGCATCAGAAGGTTTTTTTCTGTCACATGTCTGGCATGTAGACTGGGAAACACAGGCTGCTTCGAAGTATACCTACCTACATATGGCTTCTCCATATGACCTGGGCTCTTCCCAACAAGGTCACTTCAGAATAGGTGGAATGTTTGCATGGCGGCTCAGGCGTCCATTTGTATTAAATAGCAAAGGTAGGAACTACATTAACTTTGTGACTGTAACTCACAAGACCCATAGGGTCATTTCACCATGTTCTTTCTGCTAAAATAGTCACAGTCCACCCTAATTGTTGAAAAACAATTCAGTCACCTACAGATGTTAGTTAATATTAAAGACATCTTCTTCATGTATTTGTATGCATACAATAAGTTTCTCTTGGTAATATGTTCTATAAAAGTGGCTACACATGTACTTTTAATGCATCAGGAGAAGCCAGACTAAAACTAGTTTTCAGGTTCTATTAGCTTATGAGAAAATAACTATTTGAAAACTTAAGAATTTATGGAACCATTTTACTTTATACCCAAGAGATGGTCTAGCCTACTATTCCAACTGATCAACAAGTTGACTGAATTATTACACATGGTGTGCTGATTTATTTTGTATTTTTATAGTTGAGCAAAAGTTGGCTTTCTTTTTTTCCAACCTGTAGTTTTCATCTTGCTAGGAACTTACTTCTTCTGAAACCAAAGGGAATTATCTAGGTTTAGAGCCAAACATTTCTGAAAATCCTCAACACTATATAGTTTAAAGTATTTAATGCATTCTCCCACTTAGACATTTCAGTCAAGATTTGTTGCTTGTTCAAAAATAAATAAATAAATAATACCTATTAAAATGCCTACTTACTATTTATCATTCAACATTATATTAGTTTATACAGACGAGGCAATGAGAAAATGATATATAGGAGAAAAATACAGTGAGGTTTCGTTGAATACTCTGGTGCCTGCATCTTCCTGGAGATGTATTCCAGTGTTAATGGATATCACAGTCCTAGAGGCCTCCCTATTTCTTAGGGCTCTGTGTAATCTCATGGCATGGAATAATTAGGTTTTGGAGATATTTTTTCCAGAAATGCCAAGCTGATAAACATCTGAAATTTCAACACAGCTGTTCTGAGTGATTTCCTTATTGCTATAATCACATTGAGAAATCAAAATTCTAGTAAAATATTTGGAACACATTTTCTCTTCTATTGAGTAGCCTGTTTGAGTGTGTGCAGTGTGTATAGATGGATGCAAAGGAGTTAGAAGAGTCATCTTTTTTTTATTTCTGTCATTGTGTGTTTTTTGTGCTTTAATGGAGAGCTTTCTGATATTTGTCTTTAATTTTCTTTGGAGCATGATGACTGGAATCTTCTCATGTATGTCTCAGAAGGAGATTTATTTTGAAGCTGAAACTAGCTTTGCCACTCCAGGAGAGCAAACAGTTGGGGCAATTATTCAGATTATTTAGACCACAAACTCCTTTCATCTCCATTTTAAAATATTTCAGTTGTTTGATTTTATTTCAGCAACATTTTTACTGATGAGCCATCTTCGGGATAAAAAGAACAATGTTTAAACATGACAGTAGCTACTCTGAAAGTCCAACTTGGATGGTTGGCATATTCTTACCTTCTTTCTTCTGCATTCCTCTAGGATACTTCTGGGCCCCTAACGGCCTCTTCTTGCTGCTAAGCAGGATTTCTCTCATTGAGAAAACAAGAATATTGTTCTCAGAACATAGAATTCTACTTAGCAGATAGTGGATGTGATAACTTCCTGGAACTTTCCCTACCTGCAAGAAGGGCAATAAATCTAATGCTTTCTCCACAAGGCAATAATGAAATCAAATGACACAATGTGTGAACATACTCTGTAAACAGAAAAGAGCCATGACACACAAATTGGTTCCAAGTCCTAGTTCTTAAAAAGACTGGAATATGTTAAAGATGAGTTTCCTAACATGACCACTGCTGGTGACATCCATCCAGAAATGGAAGAATAAGTGATGAAATATCCCATGTATGGGTACATACAACATGTCATGAGAAGGTAGCCAAGAGGATTTAAATTAGATTGGAGACTGAACTGAGATTTGAAGGATGAATAAGTGCTCATTGATACCCTGAGATATGAGAAAAAGCATGAGTGAGTAACTGAGCCTCAAAAGAACTTGATGCATCTAGTGGACTCAAAGAAGACATGGGTAGCTGGAGTGAAATGAAGGAGAGAAAGAGGAATTCAAACTGCAGCTGGAAGACAGGATAAGGGTTGGACCACTCAGGGTCTGGTAATCTGAGTTGGAAAACCTTGAGAAATATTTGAAGAGGTCAAAAAGAAAATGGATGTGATAAAATACATATATTTAAAACTCTGTGCTATGTAGGAAATTGGATGGAGGTTATTTAAAGTGAGAAGGAAAGGACAGACTTGCACTGTGTGGTAGCAGTGGTGTGAACTGACTTGAGTGACAGCTTAGACAGAGCAGAGGACATCAAATTGGTGATGGATGAGATACGCAAGGGTGAGGGTGAGAGAATTATTAAGAATCAGTCCTCATCAGCTACTGGATGAAGTGATGCATATAAGTAGTGGTATTTTATAAGATGAGGAAACCTGGGGAAGCATCATATTCTGGATGGAATACCCACAGTTTAAATATTTAACTTTAGCACCATGAGAATGAAGTAGCAATATATAAAATGCATTAAGCACATATTAACATATTAAATGATATACTTAATGGTTGCAGCTATTTTACCATATGTACATGATTTAGGTACTAAAATCTCCTTTGTTTTTCAGATAAGAAAACTGGGGTTTATGAAGGTTAAGTAAGGTACACAAGGTCACATGGTCATGATTTATTTGAAGCCAGGGAGTCTGACCCAAGCCCCGTCTTGTAACCCTGCACTCCATCCGACTCAGTTAAACATCTCCACTAGAAAGTACAGTACCATAGTAAGGCAGTTACAGCCTGAATTTAAGTTTTTGTTCTTGCACATAATGCAATGTGACTTCAGTTCAAGTACTTCTCTGACTTAAGTCTTAATGCTCTTGCTCTAGGAAATGAAGCAAAAAGTACCTATACTCATGGGTTGTTGTTAGGGTTAAATTAGATAAAACATGTGAAGGGTTTATTCTTCCCCATAAGAAATTGTAAATTAATAAGGTATAAATAAAATACACTTGCTTCACACACTCAGTGGTGTGTTGCCCAGATACATGAAGTCTTCTTAAGGATAGATAAAGACATATACTTGCAACCTGGCACAGAAGATTGCATTAGACATTGATAGAAGATGTCTGGGGTATACACCTCCTACTCACGGCAGCCAGAGCATGATGACAGGTGCAGAGGTACAAAAGTTGCACCCACTAAGTCAGGACAAACTCAAAACTGTCATTTATACCTCAGCATTCCTGCCAGGGTCACCTGCAAATCTTTTTTGCCTGTTCTTCATTTGCTCTAAGTGTCTCTTGAAAACGCTTCCATAATAAACTACTTACACAGGAAACTTTATCTTAGTCTCTGCTTCTAAGAGGCAAAACAACCAGAGACAATGCATCCAGCAGCAGGAGCATCAGCACAATAGCACCAGAGATTTAATGTACCCAGAGAGCAGCTACACATACACTAGGTGTCACTCAGGTAAGGAGCCCAGAGCCAAGGGCTCAGAACCTTTTGTACCAAGCAGTAATCAAGCCAGTAGACAAGCAACAAACAGTAAACATGCTAGTGATGCTGCAGTTCTCTTGGCTTGTTCAATGACCAATGTGACTAGCTTCAGAAACAGCTTGGGGTAGGAGAGATGTCTGAGCTTACAGCTTGGAGACTCAGCAAAGACGTGATGAGACACTGGAAGTCCATGGCAGGCAGCTTCTCCCTGCTAGCTGTATGCTTCTAGACTGTCAATGATGACAGCACCTTTCAGTAATTTATAAAAGACACTAACCTCTCACTAACTGAGATCCTGCACCTACACTCTACAATTAAAATGATGGTAGACTGTTCATAGTGATAAAGATATCATCAAATTGACAAGTGCTTGGTGTCCTTTTTCAACTTTATAACTTTTTCACTTTAATGTACATGTAACACTGCTCCTCTCCTCTTGTGTTGGGCTCAAAATTCTTTACAATAATGTCCTTCCTTCTTAAACATGTCAGGCATTAGGGTGGGTTTTCTTTTAAAGATAAGCTACATGAAATACAGAAAACACTGAGAGCTGACAGGAGTGTTCAAGCCCAGCAGGCATTTCAGAGGTATGTGAAGCTCAATCACATGCACTTTGACTATCTGGCATTGGGCAGCCACTCTTCCCTATGAGGGAGTCCTTAACTAACTCATGGGGACTATCTTCAAATCATGTCAGCGTCATTCAGCTTTAAAGCACTTTCAATGCAGAGCTGGGAAGCAGCTCATAGGCTGATTCCAGAGCATACAAGAAACCCTTGATTCTAAGCCAGGCACAGTGGTACACACCTGTATTCCAGATTCTTGGGAGGCTGAGGCAGAAGGACTTGAAAATCAAGGCAAGCCTGGGCAATTTAGTAATACCTTGTCTCAACAATTTTAATTAAAAAAAAAGAAAGAAAGGACAGGGGATGTAGCTCAGTTCAATCCCCATTATTGCCAAAAAAAAAAAAAAAAGAAAGAAAGAAAAGAAAAGCCTTGATTTTTCTAGGTAGGACATAGTATCCATGCAGTGTATTTGGAAAGGTGCTGACTGCAGAGATTAGAATTCAAGACCCTCACTAGGTTAAGTCCACATCAGAGAAGGTGTTTAGAGAACACTCTGGATGAGTTACCAGTAAGCTGGACCCCATTCTTTTTCTTACAGCTCACTGCCCTGATTTCCACCAACCATATTCTCTTTCCTTTGTCCTTCCTCAGTGCTCCTGCCTTGTGTTTCCCAGATCACTGTTGTTCCAACCACTTTATCTTTTCCCTGAAGATTCAGGCATGGCTCAGAGGAAACTGCTGAAAAATCTAAGCCTCCCTTCATCTCAAGTATTCACTCTCTGCTAGCACAGAGATGTTTTGTAAGATAAATAAATAAATAAAATCCTTTCTGGCATGGTTTATCCATCAATTAAAATGTCCACCCATCTTTGAGCCCACCTTCCGTTGGAGGTGAAATAAACCAGAGTCTGTCCACAGTTATGGAGATATGCACATGGGTGGAGCTGGCAAGAAGAGGGCAAGCCGCTGATGAGTTCAGAGCCGGGGGTGAGGGATGGGAGGGTGCCCTTTGAAACGAGGTGCTTCTCGGAGCATCGTTTTCATTTCAGGATAGGGAGAAACCAAGCCCAGGTTGGCAACCTGCATACTGGTCCCAAGCAACCAGAGGCTATTGCCATAAACAGCTGTGAGAGGAGTGGCAAGCCAGAGTTTTCCAGGGAGAAATAGCACCTGGCTATAAAGGTATCCCATTGAAGGATGATGCGATCCAAAGAAAGACTGGCATGGGTGATTTTCCTGCAGGGTGCTGTAAAAGTAAGAGAGATAAGTATTGTGCCTGATGAGAGTAATAGAAAAATATTAACTCTGACTTTTCACCAAGAAGGCTCATCTTCCTTATTGTACAAATCCTGTGTCCAACCCAGTGCAGCCAATACACAGCATAGTGATGACCCCAAATAAACGCATGTATAAAGGAATAATGAGCCTTTTCTTAGCCTGGGATTTTAAGTGTAGGGCAGCTAACAAGAGACAGTGGGCTTTGGTGCCTTGTTATATTGAATTATATTGTGTTGTAATATCTTTTCCTCCTACTCTTTGAATGGCCACTGAAATATAGAAATCAGGGAAAGTAACTTTCTCTTCCTCTCACTCTCACTCTTGATCTCCTACATACACACAGAGAGAGAGGTAGACAGATGATAGACGTTTCTTAAGAACAGTCTTTCTGGCAAAGAAAGTGAAAATGAAGGCTGGGAAAGGTTGTAAAAAGTGGCTGTTCACAGGATTTACATAGGAGAAAGACACATTTTTCATCAGAACTCTGGGCAGGTGCAAAGTGGGGAATGAGCACAGTTGCTGGTGAGGAAGCATGTTAAAGCTTGAATATGAAAAGGGTGCATATGAAAAGGGCCATTGGAGTTCATTCTGGCTCCTTTCCAGGTGGCTTCATGCTACAGGTAGGATATATATTGGTCTCCAGAAAATGAAAAGAGGGATGAAACCACATAGAAAAATGGTAACTCGTGCTTCAGTGATACTACCTCTCATAACCCCTGCACACTTTCAGTGAAGTCCAGTGTTTTTTAATGTCCATCAAGGGGTGGTGTTTTACATCCAAGCCAGGGCAGGGAACAAACAAAAGATGTTCTGAAGTTTGTAATTTTGTAGGAATCATGGAAGGACACACACTTGAAAAATTCAAGAAACTGAGCATTCTCGAAAGGTTTTTCTGATCAGAGGATGAGAAGGTCCTCATGTCCCCATCTTAGCCGTATAATATCCAGTAAATGTGCCCAACTCCAATGTTCTAAATATGGTAAGAAGATTAATAATTAAAATGACCTCTGAAAGGTGTTTTGAACCTTGTTTGCTTGTTATTCATTCATAGGCAGGACCACAATTTTTATGATGTAGAATATTCTGAATTTTTTTTTTTTTTTTTTTTTTTTAATGTATAGCCTGCTGTCAGCCCCATTCTCCTTTCATTCATGGACATTAACCAGAACATTTGCTCTGATTTAAAAAACAAAACAAAACAAAAACAAACAAAAAAAGATCCCTTTTGATTAGGAGATGTGACTTGAATGCTTTCTAATTTATCTTTGTTTAGAAAGCAGAATTTGAAACACTGAGAGCCCATAAATGATTTCCCAAGTGGGATTTCTTAACAAGTATTTTCTTTATCATCCCTAATAATTTTCAGGTTCTTTTCTCACACAAATATAGAAAGATATAAATAAAAACACCTTTAAGCACACTGAAAATAATTAACCCGAGATGCCATGGAATGTATTAATATGAGAACCCTCCATCCACTCCACCCATACTAAGTGCCATAGTGGTATTCCAATGGTTGCAGGTATTTAAATTGCCTGCCTTCTGGAAGAGTTAACACACAGAACCAAATACTTGATTTTGATAATTCTTGGACTTTGTTCTAGCTGTTTGTTTATTTATTTATTTATTTATTTATACCAGGGATTGAATCCAGGGGCATTTTAAAACTGAGTTATATCCCCAATTCTTTGTATTTTTATATTGAGAAGGGGTCTTGCAAAATTGTCAAGGCTGAACTCTAACTTACAATCCTACTGCTTCAACCTCTGGAGTTGCTGGGATTACAGGTGTGCACCTCCACACCTGGCTTGTCTTGGATCTTTCAACAAAATTCCACAGATGGATGCTTCTACCCACTGAAATTCAAGGGTAAAAGTTTGCTTCTTCATGAAATAAGGATCTCAAGAGAGAAAGGTGTAAAAAAAATGGAAGAAACACCAAACTAAGAATGAAAAGATCCATGTTTCATTCTTGTTCTTCTACTGATATGTTCAGTGATCCTGGAAAGATGCTCCACTTATATATAATATTTTATATCTTATTAATCTTTTGTATTTTTGATTCCTAATACCATTATATTTAAACAAAAATTTCTGTAGCTAATAGAAAAAGAGAAGGAAGAAAGGAGAAGATGATGGGGTTAGATAATTTCTAACTTTCCTTCTGTTTCTCAAACAATACCAAATTGTAGTAACAAGCAAAGTTCTTGATAATGTGAAAAGTGAAATTATCCAGTAACATAAATATTACTCTTTTACAATGTAAATGTAAAACAAAAGTTACCTTTTTTACTGGAGATTTATGTCCGCTAATGTAACAAAGAAAAAGAGAAATGATAGTTACGGTGTGGTATATAATAAATATATATACTATGTTCTCATCTGCTGGTGAGAACATGATGGTAACTTCTGAATTTTCTTTCTCCTTCCAAGTTTAGATAAGTAACTTCGGACCACATTTCTCCAAGCTTCATTTTCCCCTTCTGTTGACAGGGTAATATGAGAAAATACATTTGAAAGAGGCTAGCACCCACTGTACTGAATATCAGTGCATTACTGTGGAGAATTGAGGAGAAAATATTTCTTCGGATTTGAGCATGTGATAGCAGTAGAATAAAAGAAATTAATTATCATGGGAGTCATTACAGCAGAGCCAAGTATTAGGGGATGAAGAGAATTGCCAAAATGTGAGGCAAGGACTTTCAGGCACAGAGACAAGAGAACACAGCACATATAGGGAAAGACAAGCTGTCAGGGGTGGCAACAAGAGGAGGAGCATAGATTGAAAGCCCTTTTTCATAATCCCAGCTACAGAATTTGTTTTATCTAATAGACTTGCATCCTCTGATTCACTAACCACCAGACACATGTAACTGTTGAGCAGTTGGAATATGGCCAGTGTAACAGAGAAACTAGAATCTTAATTTTATTTCCTTTTATTTAACTTAAAATTTAAAGCTGAAACAACAAACTTTTAAATTAAATACAACTTTATTTTGGGGGCAGAATTTCATTTCATTTTAAATGATGAAAAAGTAGCTCACAGTTAATATGTGTAAAATATAAAAATACACATTGAATTTTGAAGAATTTGTATAAAAATGTGAAGTATTAATGATTTTTTTTATTTTTTTGGCATCAGGAATTGAACCCAGGGGCACTTAACCACTGAGTCACATCCCCAACCCCTTTATTTTATTTTATTTTATTTTATTTTATTTTATTTTATTTCATTTTATTTATTTATTTTTTTTTTTGAGACAGGGTCTCAGTAAGTTGCTTATAGCCTTGCGAAACTGCTGAGACTGGCCTTGAAATTATAATCCTCCTCCCTTAGCCTCTTGAGTTGCTGGGAATATTGATCTTTAATGTGATCACATATTGGTCTAATAATATGCATATAATATATATAATATATACATAAATATAACTATATTATATATAATATAGCTAAAATATATAATTAGTATATATAAATATATATTATATAGTTAAAATGAATATAATATATACATTTGGTTAAAATAAATCATATCTCATTCATGTATTTTTAATATGACTACTAGAAAGTTTTAAATTACACATATGACTTTCATTATATTGTATTAGACAACACAGCTGTAGACAATGTAAAGTCCATTTATTCAAGGGATACATATTTTCAGATTTCTATCTTACAAAGAAAATTTTACCTTAATGTGGACGATAGATAGAAAATTTGTATGAGAGGTGAATGACCACTTATGAGGTCACTTAATATTCATATAAGAAAAAAATAAGGGTTTGTGTATAATAGGAAAAGATGAATTTTCTAAAATATGGAAGTATCATAATGAGGCCTAATGAATAGGAGTATATAAGACCAGATGAGAATTTTAATAATGTGGGAATGATAGAGCCAGTGGAAAGCTGTGGAAAATATTAACATAACTATTATCCTGCTTCTGTAATTTCCCTTGCCACTCAATTTATTTGTTACTCTTACAAAACTATTGCAAAGACGTCTTAACTGGCTTCTCAATCCTTGGTGTTCAATTTCTAGAAAGTATATGAATGAGTTTCTGTCAGTAAGACATATGCAAAAAATGTGGATATGGATGTATGTGCAATTGTGGATATTTTTCTAGAATTAGGTAGCCTTTTACCATATTCTAAAAGACAGTAATGATCCCCAACCATAAAAGCACAGAAATTATTGTTCTAGAATAGATATAAATTAAGAAATTGAAATTGAAGAGAAAAAGCTTAGTGTACAACTTTAGAAAAGGTCCACATTCATATGAGAAAAGAATAATTAAATAGAAGTAGATTAGTTCCTATAATGTAATTTAAAAATAAATGCCAATTTTCTCATGGATTTTTTTTTAAACATGTATTTGAAAAACTTGGACTGAATATTATTTAACTGGAATACTTCCTTGTTTGTGAGAATGGTTCCCATGAAAATATTCTTTAGATCTTGCTCTTTCTTGAATATCTAAGATACAGTATCTGCTAGGGTATCTGTATCTGGAAATGAGATCTCCATTCTTAAATACCGTTTCCTGCCCTGAAGCTGGGAAGTGTCTGGCTGGAACATCTGTGAGATAATCGGCTACTACTCACCAGCTATCTCGATGGCCTGGCGTCCTGGGAGTTGGAACTGGTCATTTCAAAACAATGCAGAGACTGAGTTGTACCCCCATGGGCAGCTGAGAATTTAAATGGATTTCAGGTGCAGAGGTAGTATCACTTACCATTGAAGGCTCATAACAGGAACAAGCTTCAGATCTGAGAAAATTCAAAATAAGAGAACAGATCTAATCATGACAAGCCAAGCCAAAGCCACAGCCTTGTAACTACAGCCCAGAAAACTATGGATCCGTGTGGACTGACATGATGGAGTCATCATAATGCACTCTTGATTAATTAGTCTGGACCAAACAGAAAGCAATGCGGCTTTATTCAACATGGCTTTTCCACCTAAGCTTGTTCAAGTTCAAGAATCCAAAGAGTTTATCTGCCATTGTGTGTGACAATGAAAGATTTTGCTGTGGTACAGGATAGTCTGACAGCTTACAGAAGCAACCCAGGTTTGTAAAAGGGAGAATGAGAAAGAAGTCAGGAAACTTTGGTCTGGGAGCCTGTTCTATCATCCATCATCGACTGTCTCTCAGAGTTTGGAGATTGTTGTAATGGACATTGAATTCAATTCCTTTTCTGACTGTCAATGATTCCATATCAGGGTACCCTTAATATCGGAAAAAGTGACTTGGCATGGCTTTGTCCTTGCTTAATCAGCTTAAAAAGAGCATTGTACTCAATATTAGTTTCACTCAGGGATTACAGATAATTAAATGTTTTGTCATTAACCATAAATTCAATTCAGTTACTTTTATTCTAAATTGGTGTCCAAAATTAAATTTCTCATCATTTATGTAAATCATGGCAAGGAAGAAAAATAAATAAACAATTTTTTGTAAATGCTTTAGTATCAGATAACCATAAAAATTTAATACAAGTCTTTATGGTTTCCACATGTTCATATTTTATTTTCAAATAAAACAGTATATATACACATATGTATATATATACATATACACATATATACATACATACAATATAGATATATATACGTATATATTTATGTATTTGTGCATCTATATACATACATATATATTTTAAATATTTTAATACATACAAAAATATTTAAAATTCACCCCTGGCATTTTTAGTCAAGTGCTTCTACAACACGCTGATTTTTTACAAATTATTTTCATTTGTGTAATTTATGTAAAAAAAGGCAAACTCCTAGTAGTAGTAACCACTTTATATGATTATTCCCATATATATGAAAGGCACTATGTAAAGTATTGCATTTATTACATTTCATCCTAACTAGGATATCATTTCCACCATTTACCATAGGAGAAGATTTGAAGATTAAATAACTTTCCCAGGGTTAAACAGCAGATGAATTGTATGACCATAATTTGAACAAAACTCTCTGACTCCTATTTTCTGTGCCCAATTCATTGTGCATCTTCTTTTCTACTTCATGCGCTTTTTTTTCTGCTGAGCCACTTTTAAAAAAAATACTTTTGGTTTTAAATAGACAAATACCTTTATTTTATTTATTTTTATGTGGTGCTGAGGATCAAACCCAGTGCCTCACACGTGCTCAACAAGAGCTCTACCACTGAACTATAACTGCAGCCCTGCTGAGCCACTTTTATTAGGTATTCAGAATTACATGTGATCTGAGCAATATCTGCAGGGGCTGGATAAAAGTTCCCTTCATGGTCTTTGAAGCCTTTGCATCTCTTTATTCAATCACCTGAGTTTTCATTATTTTGTGTGTGGGGAAAAAAAAGTTTATTTGCACCCACATTTGAAAGTTCCCATACTTTAGATAACCTTGAAAATATGAGGAAAACCAGAAAATTTTAAATTCTCCCAATAAACCCTTTTACCACAATGGTAACTAAAAATAATTCAGTTTCTACTTGACTGCTTTCAATGACAGATGATAAATATTTTTAAATTAACCCAATCCAATAAGCTGAATTTCTAGATTTTTAGAAATTATGCCTACAAAGTGAGTACACATATACATTTATGACTCTAATACCTTAAGTTTAGTCTAGCCTTCTCGCTTAAACTTCAGAACTATCCAAACACAAGATGACATGTCTCTCTGTACTTGGATATTCAGAAGCAATTAAAATCCAGCTTATCCAAAAGAAGATACTCTTTGACTTAGGTCAGAGCATGTGGATCCTCTAAGAACAAAATGCATTTAATACAACTAACTAACCCAAAATCATAGCTTAGCAACAGAGTGCATTGTGGAGTACACATTGCTTACCCCTGTGAACTCACAGCTGACTAGGAGCTGCTACTGAGGCTGCAACCCTGCATCTCAAAGGAGAATCAGACTGCACATCTCCAGCCAGAGACAAGATTAAAATTCAAACTTCCAATTATGTTTTTTACTGCATGCATGACCCCTTTGACACCAGTGTAAATAAATCATCCACTGTCACTGATCCCATCCTCTCCTCCTCCACACATGTTCTTTTAGTGTTTCCTATCTCAGAAAATGTTTCCTCTCTCAGTAAACAATATTATCATCCACCTGGTTTCTCAAGGTAGAAGTGTTGATGTCATTTTTTACTTCCCAAGAAATGCTTAATCCTGTTGATTCGATGACTGTCTCACCTTGGTTCTGTCTTCTCTTCATTCTCAGCTGCACTGTCATCTCATTGATAGCTTTCTTCAATTCTTTCTTCATTGGGTTCATTTCAGGCTTTTGAAATTTTTTTGAGCATAAAAACAAACTGGACAAATTGGAACTGGAAGCTGAAGGGTACTGTGGCCAGACCAGGACCCTAGACCAGTGAGGGCCTCATTCTGTGAAATAACATGAAGTCAGTCTCAATTGGAATTCTAGGTGAAAATAGCAAATATTTAGAACTGGCAAACTGAGCAGAGTTTCCAGAAACAAGTTTGTTCCACTTGACATGCCAGAGACCATGGATGATACAGAAGAGGATTTGGTTGAATCCAGTAAAGCAATCAATTATTTTGAAGTTACTTTACTGAAAAAGTAAACCCTTATTTTTGATTTTCAAAAATGAAAACATAAACAATATTCTAACACAAAATTATACCAAATGCAATTTGGTTTGCTTTATATGTTTTTCCTCCCAAAGAAGCATATTCTTCTATTTATTACCTTTTAATGGAATTAACTATTGCTATAGGATTTTGCAGTATTTTTAATATCCATTAATTTTAACAGAAATCAAAATAATTACAAGTCAATCCATTCTAATCTGTGCCATTATTCCTTGTTGATATAATAAGTCTTATAACTAGGAGATGGAAGAATTTGTAGGGAGGACTTTACCTCAAATATCTTGAAACTTATGTTAAAACAACTGTGGGGAGGTGTTGAAAATCAACTATTCCCCAAAACCATTGCTCTGTACAATTCCAGAAGGGACCATTCATAGAGAATAGCCCTGACATGACTCCAAACATACCACTCTTTCCTATGATACCTTTTCTGCATGTCTGTCAGGGAGAATTACCACAGTGTTCTTTTCTGTCTCACCCATGGATCAATGTCCTCAGCAGAAGAGGTCAGGTCTTTATTTTTATATCATCGCTGTCTAGTACACTGTCTGGTACAGCATGAACAAAGATTTTTACTGAACCAAACTTCTGTCTGTTTTTCTAAGAATCACCTGAGGAGCTATTTTGGAGATTCTAGCTATCAATAACATCCTTTACCTGATAAAGTTGACTTGGATGCACCACTCTGGGAGGTTAATTCGTGGAATTTGGGTAAAGGAAGAGAATGGTTGTCAACCTGCAGAGATAAGAAATCAATCCTGGGAAGTAACTGAACGCAAGAGTCTTGAGCTAAACCTTCATGTCCATAATAACAGTCACCCTCCTTCTAGTTAGCTCTTCCTCTTTAACTCTCCCATCAAAGTTGCATATCAGCTCACTATGTAGTTTTAATTTTTCAGTTCTAATTCTCTTACTTTTCCAGTTTTAGTTCCCAGTTCATCAGCTTCCCACAGATGACAATTCCTCTATCCCCATTGATCAAGCTTAGGAAATGTTTCTAATTGCTAACACTTGCCAATATGTGGCAGTGAAAAATACCACTCTAGGCTTCATATAGTAAGTTTGAAGAAAGAAATTCTCAGTCTAATTTCTGACTTGATTTCTGGATGAACAAGGAAGTTTAAAATTAGAGAGTATTGTTTTATTGAAATCTTTATATTTACAACTGTAAGTAATAGTGTTCCATGTTTCTTCTCTCCATACCCAGAAGTGGAAGAAACATTTTATCCATCTTTGTTTTCCAAATGCAATTACAAAAGACAACCAAAACACATTTAGACTTTTTTTTTATTTCTCATAGAGCTGAGGAGACAGAAAGGACATAGCTGGGATTTATACCTAAGGGCTATGATTCCAGAATTGGAAGACAGAGATGCAGTGGTTGGGAGCCACATTTTGGCAAACAAAATCAAAGTGGGCAAGGGCATGTAAGAATTTCTTGTTAGAACCCTAGTCAGTGGAGAAATCCACTTTTTTTGTTTGTTTGTTTGTTTGTTTTTGGCACCAGGATTGAACTTAGGGGTACTTAACCACTGAACCATACCCCCAGCCCTTTTTTGTGTTTTATTCAGAGGCAGAGTCTCACTGAGTTGCTTAGGGCCTTGCTGCATTGTTGAGGCTGGCTTTGAACTCATGATCCTCCTGAGCCACTAGGATTAAAGGCATTGCCACCATGCCTGGAGAAATTTGCTTTTTAATTGCAACAGAGGAGGTGGGCTGCCTGTTACCCACATGATTAAGAATCATATGCAACAATCCAGTGGAGATACAGCTAAATGTTCCAAGTTAGAAACTTTTAAGGGTTTCTCAGGAAAGTTTTATGAAAATGCTACCCTTTAATATCCACCAACCCTAAAAAAATAAAAGAATGTCAGATCATAGTGTCTAAACACATTAGTAGTACCCAGTCAACCAGCAACAGCCTGTTCCTTATTTTTATTTGTCTCAAAAACCTCAAACCTAGAGGAACTAGAAGGCAGCCTAAGATGGAAAGGAGAAACGAGTGAGAAGAGGAACACAAAATAGAGACTTAGAGAGGTCTTATCCATCCTGCCTCACTGCAAGTGTCTGCATGAAGCAAGGCAGAACTTGGAGAGGCAAGTATTAACTTGATTGGAAGCTCACAATTTTATACAGATCTGGACATTTACTAAAATGATGTTGTGTTTTGTCCAGAAATTACTGGTATTTTATTAGTGCCAAACCACCAAAAAGTACCTGGACATTTTACTCCAGGTACAGTAAAATATTTGCCTAACTGAGCAAGTTTGAAGGAGTCCTGGAAATAAAGGATACAATTTGGTTGCAATGATTGTCCCCTTCTGTCAGTGTTACTGACCTAATGGTTATGATTACAATAATGGTGATGTTAAAAAGCTTAGAGAGATTTTCAGGAATGAAGCCCTCTTAAGGAATGAGAAGAGTATCAATATATCTGAAATCTTTACAAGACATCAAAGTTCAGAATTAAGTTATATCTCTTGGTGGGAAGAGATATGTCTCTGGAAATTTTGAAATTCTGGGCTAGTCCTGCAAAGTTTTCATATCTATTTCTAGCACGCACTGTGGTTTGCCTAACTACCACATACCAGATCCTTTTCCAAAATTAATCTTATTTTTTTCAAATATTCAGCTCTCTTGCATATATTCCTTTATTTCTAGAAACTGAAAACCTCCCAATCCAAAACAAGTCCAAGTCAGTTAAGGAAATCTAATTCTGTGTCCTGTTATTGATTTATTGTTAACTAATTTGCTAATGGGCAATGAAAACTGACATTTTACAGGGAATAGTTCTGGGGAAGATTCTTTCTGTTTGACTTCAGTATCTCTGGATGCAGAATGCTGATTTTACCTCTCTATTAGTGGTGACCCATGCAAAATATGATATGTTGAACAGGTTGAGATGACCTTTTGGCTTCCCTTAAGTCTTGGGCTAATTGACCATTTCCCTTTGTATGACTGACAGACGATATTGTAGCCAGCGTAATTGCTCCAGGGGAGACTGCTTCTTTATTTGGACTGATCCAGATATGGGCCACGAGAGACAATCAGGGAGCCTCAGAAAATTTGTGCCAATTATGTGACAACATCCAAGGTTTAAGTGAAACATGCTGAAGTCAGACAGCCAAAGGTTCACTTTCCATATCAGAAGGATAGTTTGGCAGAGAAAGTACTGCTTTTTGATATAGGTGATAACTGATCATTGGGTATTTTCTGCACAGGTGGACACACTGTTATATGGAATTTGAAAAAGGCTAGTATCTGTAGCTATGGAGGGGTGGTCAAGAAAAGCCAAACCAGGGCTTTCCGTTTAGTTTCCAAGATTCCGTCAGTAGCCAAGCACACAAGTATAAAATGACAATATTCAAATCCATTCTGAGCTGAAGATATACTGGACAATGAGACTGAAAGAGAAGAAGTTTTGTTTTATACACAATCATGAGCTTGAATGATGGCCCACGCAGTTGAGGCTAAAAAGAGTCAAAGAAGGACAGGAACATTGACTTCAATAAAAGAACAAAAACTTATGCATCTTGATGAAGAAGGAAAAGAGGATAATTAAACACAAAAAGCAAGTGAATATACTTTGACCCTTATGTTTTTTGTAAATAAATTTACAAAAATTTAAATTTAATAGGGGGATGTAGGCAATATCTTTTTATTGCATTCAGATTCCTGTATGCTTGCATGATAGAATATCATCTATGTAGCACTTAGTGGTTTTATTTTTACTTCATGTACTACAACATCTATAATAATTTTGGATTCAGCTTCATACCGAGAAAAATATCAGAGTATTTTAAAATGTATGATTGAGTGCATCTGCAGAATAGAAGGGACTACTGTCTGGTTATCTTTCACCTTGGGCAATCCTTCTTGAAGATGGTATTTGCTGTGATAATGGTGATTTACATTTTAGGAAGAAGAGTAGCAATTCTTCATGTGCCATCTAGGTCTGAAGTCACATTGGTAGGCATTTTGTTTTCTAAGTTCATTGTGTATACATTTATTAACAGGGGCAAATACTAGTATCAGGAATAGAAATTATTTGATTCACATCTACATCTGTTATTATGGCATAATTCACTTTATACTGGGAATTTTCCTCTAAAAGTCAATGAGGAAAAATGTTCAACATCTCTAGTGGTTAGAGACATATAATTTAAAACTATACTGAGATTTCATCTCACTCTAGTCAAAATGGCAATCATCAGGAATACAAGTAACAATAAATGTTGAGGATATGGGGGAAGAGGTACACTCATACATTGCTAGTGGGACTGAAAATTGGTGCAACCACTCTGGAAAGCAGTATGGAGATTCCTCAGAAAACTTGGAATGGAACCACCTTTTTACCCAGTTATCCCACTCCTTAGTATATACAAAAAGGACAAAAAATCAGCACACTACAGTGACACAGACACATCAGTGTTTATAGCAGCTCAATTCACAACACCCAAGCTAATGGAACCAGCCTAAGTGCCCTTCAACAGATGAATGGATAAAGAAACTGTGGCATGTATACACAATGGAATAATACTCAGCCATGGAAAGAAATAGAATTATGGCATTTGCCAGTAAATGTATGAAACTGGAGACTATCATGCTAAGTGAAATGAGCCAATCCCCCCAAAAATCACAAAGGCTGAATGTTCTCTCTGATATGCAGATACTAACTTACAATAAGTGGAGGGGAATACAGAAGAATAGAAGTGCTTTGTATTAGACAAAGGGAAATATAAGAAAGGGAGGGAAATAGAAATAGAAAAAATAGTAGAATAAATCAGACATTACTTTCCTATGTTCATATAGGAATATATAGTCACTATAATTCCATATCATGTACAACCAGAAGAATGGGAAGTTATACTCCCTATATGTATAATATGTCAAAATACATTCTACTGTCATGTTTAACTTTTAGAACAAATAAAAAAATCATGAAGAAGACAGGCACTGGCAGGAAAAAAAAAAGTCAATGAGATCAGAAAAATCATTCAAAAGTTGCATTTATTTTGTAATCATAAAACTTACATTTTTCTTGATAGCAGAGATTTGAGTATAATCCAACCTCTATATTCAACACCTACAGTATCTGGCACTTGGTGAATGTATAAGGAATACCTGATGAATAAATAAATGAATAAATAAATATTTGATGTAGAGTTCTTTCATCTATCAGTACTTACATCTATAGTTGCAGTATTTATTTTTCTAAAGAAAAATTTTTTTGGGTTCTGATAGCTCCTTAAGTTTAGTACATATAAGACCTGAATAAGTCAGTTTTATTTTCAAAATTTACTATTTCCTGTATTTGAAATTAATGTTGACAATCTTACTTCCAGTAAAATAATGCAAATATTAAAATATTTAAAGGTAAAGTTCAATTAAGAAAGACTCCAATTACACAAACTCAAACACAGTAACTCTCTAATACACATTCCCCTTCATACTAAAGAAGCCTACTACTGCCACTTCACTGACTTGCAAAAATGTTATTTAGAGGTGAAAATAGGTGTGAAACATTTTGAGAAAGGTGATATAGAGTAAAAAGTGTCCTTGTAATATTCAAGCTAGTATTTTGATTCCTGTGTTCTAGAAATTCTGTTTCTCTTGCAACATATCTTTGAAAATTTTTCTGAAAATTGCTGCCCAAGCCACTCTGTACATATCAAATCTAATGGCCCATATGCTACTTAGGAAGCATTAGCACCTTCCTACAGAAATACTCACTAACACATGATGCAAACTTCTGCAACATTAATTTGCAGGTGCAAAACATGCTACTCCATAAAGACATATGAGGTCTTGTTTTAAAAACATTTTAAAATTATTTTTTTAAATTCTAATCAGTTTTTAAGTTATTTTCCTTTTGTTGGAGGAATTAACACTCTTGTACACTTTTGACGCAAGAAAGCACAAAAATCAAACTTCCACTTAGAATTTAAAAAGAACTTCAAAAATATGTAATTACTACACCCAAATAATAACACCCATTTTCCAATAACCTGTACTCTGTTTTCAGAGGAAGGGCTGCATTTGTAACAGTCCCTCTGTCTGCTGGAAAATTAAGCCTTTCCTCTAGTGGAAGGATATTTAACCTGAGGACACTGAAGCCAGTAAATGCAATGCTAAAAATAATAACTTGAAAGAGAAGCTTCAGGAGCTTTCTCTGGAATTTTCCTAAGTACTTTTCATGCATTGCCTCATTTAATCCTTAAGGCAACTCTACAGGGTTGATGCTACTATTCTTTCCATTTTATAGCCAAGATAATTAAACAGAAGAAGGGTTACAAGTAATCCAAACTCAAAAAAGTGGCATCTAGGTGAATTGAGATTTGTAACTATCATTGGCAGCCCAAAAACTGAACTCCCAGGCTCTCTGCAGTACTGCCTGCCCATAATTCTTTTTCTTAAACCATCAGTGCTGAGTTCTTCAACTTGTGTGGGAAAGAAGTATAACTCTTAGAGAAGCTGTCTCTCACTGATTTTATTTTTTAATCATATTAAACAAATTACTACAAGGAACATTTTGCTCGTAGAAAAAACTATAAGTTAATGGAACTCCAGTCATTATTGAGAATCACAAATTGCCAGTAGACCAGAACTTTTTGCTCTAATTTTGTGCAGCAAGTCTATTTAAGTTTGTATTTTAAAACCAATATTCCTATGAATTAGAACCTGCGTTGGCAGTACCTATCTTCTCCTTCTGCACAAATTCAGAGTCATCTATGCAGAAATCAAGGTCAGATATCTAAAAATATGATTTACAGTAGAAGCAATAGTTGGATAGTATTTGATAGTCTTGTTTAAGCTGGTTGTTACTCTATATTAAAAATGTATTTAATTCAGAAGGCACAGTATTACTATGCTTAATTCATTCAGCACATTAATTAATTTTTTAATTAATACATCAGTTTGAGAATCTATTATGTATCAGGCACTGTTGTTGGGCATAGAATAGATGAAGTCCTTGGTCCCTGAAGCTAACTATTCTAGCTGTCAAATTAGATATTTGTTATTCTAATTTTAATAACTGTCTAATAGCAATGGGCAATAAATAAACTAGCAAATATTATATCAAATGCTAATAATATAAAAAGGTACATGTATGAGAACATGGATACTATATACTATGAACAGGTAAGGGAAGGTCCTTTTAGATAAAGTGATATTTAAACAGGAATCTGAAAGAAGATGGAGATGAGACTTACATCAGTAATGCTTATTAAAGGAATAGATTCTAGCTTAATAAATAGTTAAGTGTCAAAGCCCTGATATGAAAACAGAGTTGGTGTGCTTATAAAATACATAGGCATTTGATGTGGCTAAAATAGAGCTAGTGGGGTTGGAAGAAGTGTTGGAAAAGGGTGTTTTAGTCAGATATTTCATCACTTGACCCAAAGACTTGACAAGAGCAATGTAGAAGAGTAAAATTTATTTGGGGTTCATGGTTTCAGAGATCTCAGTCTGGAGATAACCAACTCCATAGCTCTGGACCCAAGATGAAGCTGAACATTACAGCAGAAGGGTATGGTGGAGGAAAGCAGCTCAGGACATGGCAATAAGAAACAGAAAGAGAACTCCACTTGTAGTAAAATGTGGGAATTTTCCCTTGGAGGGGGTGAGGCGATGGAGCACAATCAACTCCAGGAGAACAGATTCTGTGATGCAGTCTCAACTTTAATCAGGAAGCATGTATGTTTTATAGAGTTAGGGAGCCAATGAGTAAAGAGAAGCAATGTTGCAAGAGCCTATCAGAGCAAGCCAGGTAGGAACTACACAATGTGGAAAAAGAGAGGAACAGGGGGATAGGGTGAGACTCTGACACAATGACCCACCAGCAGGTTTGGTCATTTGAGAGTGTGCTACCCAAACATGATAAACCTGGGTGTTCCACAGGACTGTACCCATTCCACAGCTGTAGGAGTGCATATGGCTCAGTGGCTCTTCCTACATCTCCCACATCCACTCACCAGGGAAAAAGTTTAAACCCCAAAGGCATGCTCCCAGTGTCCTTGCCCCCCTCAGTTATACCCTACTTGCCTATAGTTACTTCCCAGTTAATCCATATTAGTGAATTAAGCATTGATTAGGTTACAAGTCCCACAATCTAATCATGTCACCTCTGAAAATTGTTGCATTATCTCACATGAGATTTTGGGGAATATCTCATATCAAAACTGCAACATTCTGCTCCTAGTTCCTAAAAGCATATGCCCATCTTGCAATGCAAAATACATTTAGTCCATTTTCAAGAATCCCATTGTCTCAACTGTTCAACATTACCCACAAATCCAAGCCCAAAGTCTCTTCTGAGATTCAAGGCAAACTCTCAGCTTGAACTCCTATAAAAATCAAAAGCAAGTTATATATATCCAATATATAGTGGCATAGTGTAAACATTTCCATTCCAAAAGGGAGAAACAGAAGCACAGAAAGAACAGAGGAACTAAAGCAAGACTGAAACCAAGCTGATAATACAAGTCCTACAGCTTTGAATCTAGCATCTGGAGCACATGGTATAGTGCTCTGCCCTTATGGCCTTGCTAGCTGCAGTTCATGTGGCCTGTCTCTTGGCTTGTTTCTCTTCAGTTCTTACAGCTATCTACAGTAGATGTCCCATAGTACTGGCATCTCTTAATCTTGAGGGTTCCCACAGCAGCTTCAGCTTCCTTCTCACATAGTCATGCTTCACCTTCTCAGAGGCAGACCACAAGCAGTCTGATCCTGCTACACTTCATCTGATCTCCCAGGGCTTCCTTTGCAATCTCAGTGGAAGCTCCCAAAACCCCCAAACTCCAGCATCCTGCATTATTGCAGAACCAGCACCATGTGGTCGTCACCAAGGTCTACCATCATCTCAAGCAATAGCCAAGGCTCCTAGAACCAAGACCTCTGAGTGCCTGAACAGTTGAGTATGGTGAAACAACTTGCTAGACCCTCCTGTGCAAGCAGAGTACCCCACTAGCCTTTTCTCAAGGAGTTTTTTACTTTTACCTTTGAACCTGAGATGGGTGTGATCTTACCAATTCCTGCCTTCAAGCCATCTTTCCTAATGTCTCTGCAAAAAAGTATTTACCATCTCTTTAGTGACTAATGTCTTTAATAACCACAACTTCCTTCAACCCAGATTTACTAGCGCTTTCTGGCCACATCTTTCTGCTTTGCTTTCTCCTCCTGATCATCACAGGAGCCACCAGCAATATCCAGCAATATCCATGCCACCACCTGAATGTTATGCAGTCTGGAAAATTCTTTTACCAGATTAATTAGTCCATCACCTTTAAATCCAATCTCACAGAAATTCTCAGGACAAGGTCAAAAAGTAGACAACTTCTTAGCCAGAATATAAAACAAATGGCCTCTAGTTCAATTTCCAGTCGAGTCCTCCTTCTCTGAAAACTCATGAGCCCAGTCTTTACAGCCCACAGTCTTTTAGGCATTCTTGTCTTTTGAGCTTTCATCAGAATGGCCCATTAAGCTCTGCTCACAATGTTCTGATTGCTTTTTCAGCTTGCATCTCTAAATTTTTCAAAATTCCTCCCCCACAACAAACCAACTCCAAAGGCTCAAACCGTAAGGTCCCGTTACTCAAATTGTTGCAAGAGAAGAGACATCTTTAGAGAAGGGTTAAAAGAATTCCCAGAGAGAAGGGGGAATGAAATTAAGACCAAGGGTTCTTGCCAAATATGAAGAAATAGAATTTCAGTACACAAGTCAAAAGAATAGGCAGGGATTTATTTAGGAAAGTAGATACAGATTCTAAGGACAATTGGTGGGGGCTATGCATCTCCTTTGGGGTAAAGCAAGGAATAAGCACTCAAGAGGGAATGTGGGCCATCTCCAGAAAGAAGGAAAGCAACATGTTGGTGTGGGGTGTTAATATTTATAGACAGCCAGTGCTGGTGGCTGGATAAGAGGTGAAGGCAGGGTGAGCTACCCAATTTTGTTTAAGATTCAATATATCTCTTTTTTATTCTAAATTCCTATCTCAATAGCAATGACCCAACTTCTCAGAACCAATTTCTGTTTTAGTCAACTGTTTCATTGCTGTGACCAAAATACCTAACAAAAACAAAGAGAAGGGAAAGCTCATTTTGGCTCACAGTTTCAGAGGTCTTGATATATAGATCTCCAACTTCATAGCTCTGGGCCTAACATCATGAGGGTGAACCTCATGTGATGGGGAAAAGAGTAATAAACATGACAGCAGGAAGCAGAGAGAGTGCTCCACTCACCAGGGACAAAATGAAGACTCCAAGGCACACCCCCAGTGGCCTATCTCCTTCAGCCACACCTTACCTGCCTGCAGTTACAGTCCAGTTGATCCATTTCAGTAGATTGGTCCACTAATATGTTTATAACTCTCAAAATCTAATTATTTCACCTCTGAACATTCTTTCATTGTCTCATGCATGAGATTTGGGGGGATACCTCATATCTAAACCATAGCAAAGGGCAAGACTAATAGGAGATTAGGTCTTGGGAACAATGATAAAGAAGGAGAATTTGAGATCTTCTAGCACCATGATTTCAGTAAGGACTTTAAATTTTTCTCAGAATGATACAAGAAGCCATTGGTAAATTTGGGGCAGGAGACCATTATGGTCCGACTTATGCTTTAAAAAAATTGCGCTGAAAGCTTTGTCCTAAACAGTCTGTTGGATAGCAAAGAAGGAAGAAAGAGAATTAAATGCAGTTGTAATGATCCCCTCCCCACCATGCAATGGTGAGAACTTAGATTAGAAGAGCTGTATTGTTAGGGTAAGACCTACTCAGAGAGTGGGTATATCTAGAGGCAAAAAAATATAATAAGACATAATTGCATATTGAAAGTGAGTTGTAACAGAGAAGAATCTAGGGTGACTGAGGTCCTGACATGAGTACTAAATAATGAATTTCTCATATTCCGAGATGGCATAGATTAGGAGAGGAGCAAGTGGGAGATAAATTAAGAATTTGACTTAGGATCTATTGAATTTTGATACTTTTATGAGATACTTATATGATATGACATAATCAATCACTGATGAATATACAAGTTTTGATTGCAAGTGATAATGCTAGAGATATAAAACTGGAGTCATTAATTATAGGATAGTTAAAGGTCACAGGTATAAACAAGATCACCTAAGAATGAATATAGATAGAAAATATTATAGGATCAAATTCTGAGGCATGGGTCATTGAGAACTAAGAAGGTGAATCATGTGAAGTATGGAAGACCCAAGAAAGTGGAGTCCTGGAGGTCATGTGAAGGGAAGTGAATAAAGAGATTGAGGTAAACTATGTCAAGTGCATTTGATAGCACCCTTAACATGAGGAGTGAGAAATAGTCATTGAATATTACATGATATGATCAACAGTGATTGATCTAAGTTAGTTTTAGTTCAAAAGTAAGAAGGAAATTTGATTTGGAATGAATTCAGGAGAAATTTTGGAAAGTCATGCTGTCAACAGCCAGTATAGACTCAACAAGGTGACTATATTTTCCTAACAAAAATTCAGGATATATGGTTTCATACATCATCTGTTAGGGGATGGAACATTTAAAGTTAAAACTGTTCCAGTATGTCCACGCCCTACACTGGTAGGTTACAATGCAAGCACATTTACATTTGCTTTTCCTTTTATAGAGCAAGCCCAATATAACTTTATCTTCACAAATCCTCAATTCCTAAAGACAGCTTGTCACAGCAGACATCCTATGGTGGACTGATAAATGTCTATCAAAAGCTTTAATCCTTTTATAGTTTAGTAGGTTGTTTCCTGAAGCATAAGGCCAAATACTACTTCTAAATTTAAAGTACCCTGCATATGATGTTTATTCAAGTGTGCATACTACCACATTTTCCCTCCATGAATAATGCATGCCCTGTGCAACTTGAGCCCAAAATTTTTAAAATGCTAAACATCTAATAATTCACACTAAATTTACAAGAATAAAACCACCATGCTTCATAATATAATCCTTTAAGTAAAAGGAATCACTGGGTTAATTCCGAGTAAAAGAAAAAAAATAAGGTCAAAAACTTTTCTCCATTTCTCTCTCAGTGTATTTTTTTCTTGTAATTCATTTCTGTGACTGTTCAAATAATAGAATCTTACTTTAAAACCATAGGGCAAAAATTAATAATGGATAGACCATTCTAGAGCAAGTGAAACAGCAGAGGTGGGAAATATATACCTTTGGAATTGAGAAATGCAAATACAATTACTTTCATATATCACTAATGCTATTTTTTTTTGGGGGGGTGCTTTTATTAGTGCATTATAGCTGTAAATAATAGTTGGATACAGTTTGACATAATCATACATGCATGGAATTTAATTTACTTCATTGCAGTCCCCGGTGTCCTCCTTTCCCTCCCCATATTGCCTTTCTTCTACTCTACTGGTCTACCTTGCACTCATTTATATATTTTAATTGGTGCTTTATAGATATAAATAAAGATGGGGTTCACTGTGGTATATTTATATGTGCACATAGTGTGATTTTGTCAAATTTATTCTGTATCTTCTGTTCTTTTGCATCATAAGTCAGGCAACCTCAGTCTGGTGAAGATCATACAAACAGTATTTTATTCAAAATTTTTGATTCAAAAGGAAAATGCAATTCTGACTATTTGAGCTGCAGGATTATTTTCGACTGATTATTTTAGTGGATTGACTAACTTGTCAGCTGAAGTTAAATAATGGTATAAATTAAGTAGCCATGGTCCCCATTATCTTTAATGGAATGAACTTTAGATTTAGCTGTCAGGAGACTGAGGTTGAATTTTAGCTCTGAAATATATCAGTTGTGACATTTCATATGGTGATATAACCTTGAATCATAGTTATATGATCCATAAATTAATAGCATCACTGTTGCTGTATGTGGAAACTTAAATGAGATATGTGTTCTGATTAGCATTTCCTCTTGTGTCCTCAGACATGTCTCTTTGCCAATTATTTCCTCTCCATTGCCTTCATCTTCTTCCTCTTTTCTGTTCAAATTAGTTTAACTTTGATCATTACATTGGACACACTTCCTCCTCCACCTTTTATTTCTTTCTTCTCCTTTAGAGTCAATTCTTTAAGACTTATTTCAATAGCTGCAACATATCTTGAACATTCTCTCTCTCTCTCTCTCTCTCTCTCTCTCTCTCTCTCTCTCTGCTTAATTTCCAAATGACTCTTCACTGGAAATTTTGGTTATCTATTCAACAGGCACCTACACATACATCTCCACCTAGGGAAATATATCAGTATTACCCCAACACTCACTTTTTTTCTTACCTAACCATTTCCTAGATTTATGACTTAGCCAACAGGAAATTGCATGCATTTTCTTCTTGAAGCCTCAAACCTTGGAAAATAATCTTATCACCTCCCCTTCTCCAACTCACTACGATGAATACATTACCAAATATTACTGATTTTACTCTGTGCACTTCTGGACTTCTATGTCACATTTTACTCTGTGCACTTCTTCCACTTCTATGTCACATTTTACTCTGTGCACTTCTTCCACTTCTATGTCACATTCTATGTCACATTTCGTCAAGTTTCACCCCTGATCACAGAATGTCCGAATTCTCACACAGCCTCTACTTGTCTCCTTACTTTGCCCAGTCTCGTATTTCTAAATGCAATCTTATGACTTCCTCTGTTATGACCTTTCACTGGCTCACTATTTTTCTATTTTCTTAGGAAAGTATTGAATTTTCTTGAGATTAAATTTGATTTAAAAGCCAATTCTGATCTAGCTGGCACATGTGTCCATTCTCCTCCCCTGCCAGTCTCTCCCTATAAGATAAAGTCCAATAATTTTATTTATGTATTTATCTTTTGTCCCTTTTTGTGTGCATGAGCCTTATTCTCCCATCTCTAGGCTTTCCCATGTGATTATCTATCCAGGCAACCTTTCATGACCCCAAAGTTAGAACAAGGACTGCATGGAGAGATCTCAGCTCTTCTCCAGTGAGTGATTTACTACCATTTTACTCTGAATACATGTCAATACATCTGCTGAGTTCAGGTTGGATATCTCAGAATGCTCATAGTGCTCAACCCTGAGTGGCTGGTAATAAAAGAGTCTGGGATAGAACTGCGTAAATTGTCAAGCATTATATTATTGAAAGTAATATTATCTTACTGAAATTCTTATAAAAGAGGAATAGAAAATTTAAATGGTTTCACACCTTTTGCTTCAAAATTGATTTTTTGTTACTTACATTTATGTTTTAAAGGAACAACTCTTTATTTAATTTATAAAAACTAAAACCTAAGGGAACTTGTTTTCTGGTTTTGTTTGAATCATAACTATACTGTCTTTACATGTAATATGCATTTATTTATATTTTTAAATATCCATAGACATGTACTTCTGTTTTAGCTCAATTTAAACATACAGGTCTATCTTGGTTTTTTTTTCCCCATTGGAAAATGCAATGGAGGGCTTCCATTAAATTTAATGTAAATCTGCTTTTTAAAATTCAGTAGTATTTCATATAAATGAATGACAATTTTCAAGAATTCTGAGGCAAATTGTTTTAAAAAGAGACTATTCCTTCAATAATGAGCCACAACTTCAGTTTAATTTTTTAAATAGTTTCTCCAGTTTGCTTCCTCAAAGAAATTCAAGTTTATATGAAAACAAAAAATCAGTGGTGATTTGGTTCGTGATAGAGAGTAAGAACAAATACATTAGCCACTACATAAGCTTAAAAAAGGTGACTAAATACATCATTTAATAAATACTTTCAAGCCACTGAAAGCCCTACTAGAAGTCTTTAAAATGGTATAATTCTTCACAAAATCCTTTATTCCTGGGGAGTTATTTAGGCTGTATTCATAACTTGCCTACTATCTACCCATTCAGATTCTGGAGGTCACCACAATTTAATAATGGATATTTAATTAAACCACAGCCTCACCAAATGGATTTTTCTTCTGCAGCTATCAAAAAGATATAACTAAAAGTAAAGGTCATAAGTATACAACTTAAATGGTACTATTTCTATTGTCTATAATTGAATAACAAATCAATCCAAAACTTAGTAGTATCAAACAACAATAATTTTTTGTTTTTCATGATTCAGTGAATTGATGGAATTAATGGGAGAATAGCTGATTGACTCTTTTGTAACTAAAGTTTCACTGGGTTCTGTATTCAAAAAGGAACGCATCTGTGGACAGAATATCCAAGATGGCCTGCATCCTGAATGGCATCTCTCCACATAGTCCTCTCACCATTCAACAGCCTCTCCCAAGTTATTCAAGAAACCAGCCCCAATATTCAAGCTCTTTTTCAAGTCTCTGCTTGCATCCCACTCACTAATATCCCATTGTCCAAAGTAAGTTGTCAATATGAAACCAAAGTCAATGTGAAAAAGAAATGCTCAGTCTTAAAAACAGATGGCATGCCCTTTGGTGGCTACCAATGAAAGTAAATTGTCTGTGTACTTACGTTGTCTGATCATTTCTTAAAAGTCAAATCCTAATTGGATTCAGCTTCTGTGCAAACATAATTTTAATCAAGACGATCTTGAAATATAAGACACTTTCTTCCTGTAGTTGCCTCTTGCAACTTAAATAATATCAACTTTAAACACCATATTTATAAAGGTTTTTTTTTTGCAATAGTGACTTGCATTTATATTTCTCTAGAAATCCTGAAGCTTTATACATCATGTCATCTGTATCCTTGAACTCTATTCTAAAATTTGAAATTTTACCATTTTGACATGGAAGTTTATGTGGTATAATTCTCCTTAATATTGGTTCAGAGAAAAAGAAATTCAACATTTGTCTTCATTTATAAGGCACAGAGCATATTCCCCACTTGAAAGATACTTGGTATTTTCAAAGCTGTGGCCTTATTATGCAGCCTTTCCAACTCTGATTAAACAACTAGACTGAGGCTATGTCAACTAGAATACTTCTCATTCAGCCAGCATTGCTATCTTCTTGAAACTCAGAATTGGAAAAGTAAAGACTATACTGGCTGAATTGATTCTCTTCTATCATTTCAAAAGTTCCTGGAATTACAGAAGTTTAACCACATAAATAAGAGATTAGAGCACTTTTCTTTAAAGCAAATATTTTTCATACACTTGCTCTTTTAAGCTTTCTTGCTACCTGTACCTCAGAACCTTTTTAAATGGCTCCTTAAGTAGTGAAATTTAGAAAAGGAAAGGGTTCCAAAAATCACTGAATTACCTTATTTCCCCTTCAGATCTTTGATTGCCATAACCTCAGGCCCTATATTTCATCTTCCAGAACATGTTTCAATATATAAAATAGAGGGTTTGCTTCCTCAAAAGCAGCCCATTCTGTCTTTTACTAGCTTTGCCTTTCATAAAGTTTCTTCATATTATGATACGAAAATATATCTATGTATAAATGCTACAAATTAATTAAAATTTTAATCCTAGGGCTGCACAAAACAAATGTAATTCAGTATCCGTGGTTTATGTCTTCAGCACTGTGTCCCCCAACTTAGACCAGTCACCAGTACATAATTGGTAGTCGATAAACAGAGAACAATTATTGAATGTTTGCAATGTGTGTATTAAACATTGTGTCAACTCCCTTGGATGCTGCATGTTATTTCATTTGAAGACATTTATCAAATTTCCTCCTTTCTGTGCTTCAGTATTTCCTCTCCAAGACTAAAGATTCACAGGTCCTTTAACCATTTCAAATGTAACTCGGTGGTCCTGAGTTGAATTTTATACCCACAGAATTCATACGTGAAGTTTCATATTCTCCTGTGATCTCAGAATGTGGTCTTATTTGAAGATAGTGTCTTCACAGGGATGATTCTCTAAAAGTGAAGTATTAAAGGTGAGTTCTAATCCCTATAAAAGGAGGGCAGGTGGACACAGAGGCACAGATGAGAAGGTGAAGATGACCATCTATAGCCAAGAAGAGAGGCCTGGAAAAGCTCCTGGTCTCACCCCTCAAGAGGATACAACTCCTTGACAGTGGACTAAGATCATAAATTGCTGTTGTTGAGGCCACCTGGTTTGAGCTACTTCATCACAGAAACCCTGGAACATTAACAGACTGGTCTCACAATTTTGGTCCACTCTTAATATACTAATGACATTACATTATCTACCATTTTTTTCAGTACAACCACTGTACAAATATTATTATTCCATTTGATGCTTAAAAGCCTGTTGCAAATAAGAAATTTTATTTGTATTTCACTGATTTCAAGAAATGGATGTGTAAAGAGATTGAGAGATGTTGCTCAGTGTCCAATGAGGAAGTAGCAGAGCTAGAATTTACACCAACTTCTGATTCTGAAGTCCCTGCACTTAATAGTTATTCTACTGCTGCTCTTCAACATGAGTTCCTAAAGAATCATCGGATTTCTCCTACTAGCCTTGCCCTGTTAGCTTTCCACTGGCCTAATTAGAAGTACACAATCATGTTTATAAGGATGCAGAATTTGTGATGTGATGTTCTCATTCCTTGTTTTGTGCTCCATGGTTGCTTGGAGTGATTCTCTCATTACTCCATGTGATCTTGGTGGACTATCAAGAGGACCCCTAACAACCACAGGGGACACAGAATGTTATCCCAACTAAATCAGGATTCTTCTCTTACCCCTCACTTAAGAAAACAAACAAACAAAAAAAAAAAGCAGAAATGATCAGAAGTGGGCTATGTGGTGAAGACAGAGATTGCCTAGATATTCCTCATTCCTAATGCTGAGTTTTCAGATCTGTTCTGGATTTTTGTTCCTTTACAGTGTCTAGTTTTTCATATTTCCTTATTCTGTAATATATCTAAAGTAGTTGCAATAAACTGGTTTTTATAATTAAGTATATTAATCAGATTCAGCATTTGTTTCTTGAAATGAAGAAATAGAAACAATGTGGTTGGAACTGGTGAATTAACTCAGGCCTTAACAGTGTACCAGAAGAATAGGCTAAGGAGAATAAAACAGATTACCACCTGTGTCCTGGCATGCACTCCTTCCTCTAGGACAGAATATTGCTGAAGTACCATGTCTTTATTTGTAACCTTTTATCCAGTAACTCCCTAGGGCCTACTGTTTTGGTCCTGCCCAATACAGTATTGAAATACTGCCTGTTAAATGTTGGCATACCTTATTAATACCAATGGATTTTTCCAATATTGTTTCACCAATAATAAAATGTGGATATTTTAATTTCTGATCTTCTCTCTGTTTAGATATCAAACACAATATTATATTGAACACAGAATTCTACATCAGAATATGCAATCAAATTTTCTGATGCCAGTAGGAAAAACTGAATGGGATTCATATGCCTTAACCTGAAAGCTAGTATCTGTCAACCAGATCTCAGTAGACACCTGGAGTTCTCTTTCTCCCCAGCCCAATTTTTTTCTCCACACCCCTTAAGAAAACTCTCTCAACCTAAAATATCCTACACTATGAGTTTGCAACTTGATGATTCCCTTAGCTAGTGTCACTTGTTATCAACCCTGACCTTACAACTCACATGATATCTTATGCTCTTTACTTTGGTCCAACAAAACATTCCTCTGGTCTATTGTGCCTCAGACAACTGCTTCTCTTCAGCTGCTAATCTCTATGTTGTAACCCTCAGTTGGGAGCAGAGCCCTGATGACTCATGTGAGCTCACTTACTCAGGGCTATCTCTCCCAGTGGTGACAGGAGCAGGGTTGCCCTGAGCTCCTTCCTTTGGGACAGTAGATTGCTGAAGAACCACGTCTTTATTTGTAACCTTTTATCAAGCAACTCCCTGGGGCATGCTGTTTTGATGCTTACATAGAAGCAGAAGTACAGTGGAGGCCTTTTCACTTTGCCTCTGAGGTGACCACAGAAATCACACTGCACAAAATATGCCCAGTGAGAGAGACACCATGAGGTGTGTCTAAGTCTGGGCCTGCCAAGGCTGTCAGGTGTAATGAAGGCACTCACTATATCTGCTCTCCCCAACAAGGGCACAATTTGTCCCAGTCCTGTTGCATAAAAGCAGCCAAAGGAGGCCTTTAAGAATAATATATGAAAACAGAGATTATATGGTTTGCAGATTAATATCTCAAAGAAATTCTAGACTTCAGCAGGTACTGACACTCCATCAATATTCTTCAGTAAAAGACATGTGGATATACTAATGAATAAATAGGTAATAAAGTGGAGGGTTTCAATATGTGACTACAGTAATTAATTTAGGGAAAGTATACTATCTGAAGTAAATAAAAAATTAGATATAATTTTTTCAGACATTTATATGTGCCTAGAAACTTTTTTTTTTAATTTTCTTGACTAGTTCCCAAAGAAATTTGTCTCTTTGGAAAAACTATGTTTAGATAGGTTCAGTTCACTCTGGAAACATTGTTTGAGGAACTAAATGATAGATGACTGCCCAGAGCACTGACAGCCAGGTGGAAGAAGACCAGTTCTGACTACATGGCACCTACTGGTTCTTCTGTCTTTCTGTCTTTTGGTTGTCATTTTAAAATATTTTTAGAAGATATTTAAATGTAAATGCAGCACAATTGCTACTTCTTTTTCTCTTACACACATGTAAAGTATAAGTGACAACTTCCCCTACCTTCTATCCTCAATCATTTCCTTGCACTCTCTGGAACATAACCAGAGAATCGTTCTATGTGATTATTCAGAAGCAGAAATATCTGTAGCTATTAACTATATACAAAGCTCCTGGGATTTGGTTGGTTTTGTTTTTGTTTTTTGTTTCTTTTTTTCCTTTTTTCATTTTTAGCTCCACCGCTTTCCACAAGCTTCCACCTTCACTGTCTTTCTTGTCTTTGGAAAGAAAAAAAAAAATCAGAAATTTTAATACCATTTTCTACTTAAACTGTCATATCCACCTAACTCATATTGTAAAAATCTCATTTCATGGGGATGTAGCTGTCAAATGAGACAGTGTCTACAAAATGCTCATTTGCTGAAAACTTTTAAAGAAATTTTCACTGAATCCAATTCACATTACTAAGTTTTTAACTTATCAAAAGCTTTTCACCTAGTTTTGAACCTTTGTGAAGAGGGTGATGAGATATTGTCCTCAGTTTACTGAAAGAGTAGGTTCAGTACTCATATAGTGCTCATATAGAAACCTTTAGTTTCTATTTGAATACCTACTTGGAGGTGATTGAGCAATTTTACCAATACTGAGATATTGATTGCAGGCATCATTCTTCCTATTGAATCTTGGAAAAAAACTAGCAATCATAAAATCACTCCTAGGGTTTGGATGGGGTTTGAATGTGTCCCCCAAAACTTCATGTGCCAAATTTTGACCCCTGTGTGGTAGTGTTGATTGTGTTGGTGGATCATTTAAGAATTGCAACCTATTGGAAGGTGGTTAGGTTATAGGATGCTGCCCTCAGATGGGATTAATAATGGTCTAGAAGAGTCAGTTCTCATAATAGATTATTATTACTATTATTATTATGAAATTATTAGTATTAATGAAGATAGATTATTATAAAGCAAAGTTCAGCCATACATTTGACAGTGATCATTCCCTCCTCTGTTTCCCAACCATGTGGTGACACACTCAAGGGGCCCATGCCAGGATTTCGGTGCCATGTTCTTAAACCTCTTTAACTCTGAACTAAAAAACCTCTTTTCTTTAGAAAGTACAAAGACTAATATGTTTTGTTAAAACAATACAAAATGAACTAACAGAGTTGCCCAGAACAAAGCTGCTAATTTAGCATAATTTTCATTTTTTATGTTTCTCTAATTCTTAACCCTTACACACACATATATATAGCCTCTGCTTATAATTCCTTGAGTGTCTTGCCATATTCTGAATAATGTTATATCTATATGGAAGCCAGAGCAAAATGAAGTTGATGAAGGCAGGAGGTGGGGCAGGATTGGATGTCACAAAGATGTAGGGTATAGAAGAAGAAGATCTATAGCAAAGGAGGAGGGACAGGAAAGGAGAGGAAATATGGAATGAATTTAACAAAGTCATGTTATATGCATATATGAATATTATGCCCCAGAAATTTCACCTTTATGTATATGTAGAAAGTACCAATCAAAAATAAATGAATAAAACAGCAAAAAGAAGATCAGTGGAGTAGAGGAAAGAGAATGGGAGAGGGAGGAGGAGAGGGAAGGAGGCAGGAAACAGGGGTTGGAATCAAATTCCACGCATGTTCAATTTTCTCAAAGTAATCTCAACTACTGTGTATAACTATGATACTCTAATTTTAAAAAATGCTGATAGCTACAACATTTAATTCATAAATGATACTTATCCAGAAATTAAGTCTACCATAAACCTATTGGCCATGATAGACAGTTACAAGAATCTGAAAAATGCCACCAATCATTAGAATGAAATGGAGATCAGGCAGGAGAATAATCAAAGGTTTTAAATTACAAGAGATATGATTTTAAATGATTTATAAAGCAACAAAAATATATAGTATAATAGCATTTTAATACAGAAAGAATAATGACTTTTATCCATCTTCAAAGAAAAAAATCTTAAAGATTTTAAAGAATTGAACAAAACCTACAATGAAAAATGAAAGGACATTTTCTCCTCCATTTACTCTTTTGTATATTGAAATTATAACACTATCTACATCATAAAATTGCTACAAATTTTAAAGGAAGTGGTAGAAGCAAAACAGCCTCTGTTATATAGTAAATGCTTCACAGATATTTATTCACACTGATATTGATAAATTTATCATTCAACCTTTAAGTAGTTATTCATTCAATAAATATTATGGCACAATTTCTTTGTTCCAGCTTCTATTCAATGCTGAGAATACAATGGTAAATAAGATAAAGTTTCTACACACATGATGAAGCTCATATTCTATGGTAAGGGCACATTTTCTTTTAAAATACACATAGAAGTCATATGGTGTAGATATAAAGACTTCCTTCCAACAAACAACTCCTTATAAAAAGTATTACCTGTACGGATAACAGGTGAACACAGGGAACTCACATGTGCGACAATAAAATGTCACAGGAGTTGTCCCTAGTGTTAGCAAGGGCAAAAGAAACTGCTGTTCATGGAACCACAACACAAAAGCTTTGGTTAATAGCTGGCATCTATTCCCATGGTGTGAATGCTCCCATCACAGCTGACATTACAGAATTGGAGTTGGGAAGAGATGCACAGGAACATTCTGTGTGCAGTATTGACAAGACAGAAATTCTCCAGAGATAAATGTAACATAATTAGGAAGTGATGTTTTGAGTATTTATGACTTTGTTTTATAATGGTCCATTTTACTGTACTTTTTAGATAATTTAACTTTCATTAGTGGCTATTTTTAACAATCAGCTCACAAAATTTCTGAAAATTTAATAATTGACTCTCAGGAGCCAGGCTGATCAGCTCCAACCCACTACTGTTGCCCAAACACGATCCTAAGATATGCTTTCAGCATCTATGATTTTATTTTATGTAACTAAGCAAGATTAAGTAGATTGTCAACATGTTGGGGATATTTCATTGTTGGAGAGTTAGAATTCGAGAAAGTACAAAAACTGGCAGAAATAGATGGTATTCATATTGTTTTCTCCTTTCAAAGTGGGTCTTTACAACTGTTTCCAGTTAACTGACTTCTCCCATGCAGTATTCCACACCCACAACTTGTCTTATTCAAAGCCAACAGGTAGCTCCACTAACCTCAACTTGAGGAGGTGTCAGAAGGGAATGCTATGAGGAAAGGGGCTTAGAAAAGGAGGGATTTTAGTCCCAGCACAGACAAAGATATGGAAAGATGACTTTGAGCCTGAAACCCTGGCCCAAATATGCCTACGAACAATCAAGAGACTTCTAATAAAAGGAGTATACATTTTTTATGAGCCAGCAGGCTTTAATGTGAACCCTAAGGGAATGTTCTGTCAGAATACATGGAAAGGATTAAATTTCAGGAAGTGGACAGGAGACACTGCATGAAATAATACAGCTTTAGATTTTGAGAACTCAGACCTAAAGACAAATGCCAAAGAAATACATCAGTAAAGCCTTTAGGTTAGAAAGACTCCCTCTTTTGGAATCTGAGGAATGTTCCCATAGTGGCCCACAACAAAAGATTAAATCCTGCCATTTGAAGAAAAAAAAAAAAATGTTACTGTCCTAATCACAGAACAGATCACCAGGAGAGAAAGACCTCCCCACAGAAAGACCTCTACAAAGAAGGCAGCTTGTGAAATAAATCAGACTATAATTTTTGTTAGTAAGACAAACGCAATGACATAAGTTAACAGAAATACAAAGTCAATTGTATCCATAGTGTTTTTTTTTTTTTTTTTTTTGGTTGAATTTTGCATTTTTTTCATTTTTTAACAACTTTATTGAGATACAATTTAAATACCATATAATTCACACATTTTAAGTGTACATTTCAATGATTTTTTAGCCTATTCACAGTGTTTTAATTTACTTCAATACTGAGGTGAGAAATGTGTTAAGTAATGTGAGTTTTATTTCTTGCTTTTAAGTAAGAACTAATTAAGTTTGTATATTTCTATATAGTTTACAAAATACATCAACATCAACTGTATCAGGTGATCCATACACAGCACAGTGAGCCATTATCTATCTATATTTAATGATAGGATAACACCCTTGGATTTTAAATAAATTACTCAAGATTTGATAAATAAGAAATCAGGAGAGTCAAGACTCTCAGAGATTTTCTTGTACAAGTGTAGCGATAGAATACAGAAAACTTTCTGTAAAAGAACAGATGTATACTTACCTGCAAGGGTGACTTTCCAAGCCCCACAGTGGATGCCCAAAATCTGGCATAGTATCTTACCCTAACTTATGCACTGTGTCCATAACTTTTGCAGTTTGAGATGCATTAACAAAACTAAATAGCAAAACTAGCAACGCATTTCTCTTCTCACCCCACCCTGACAATTTTACAGGTAGAAGATTCATTGTTACCATAGATTTTAGCAAACTGGCATATGATTTTTTTTTTTTTGTACCAGTGATTGAACTACTGAGCCACATCCCTAATCCAGTGTTTTGTTTTATTTAGTTTTTTGTTTGTTTGTTTTTGAAACAGGGTCTCACTAAGTTGCTTAGTCCTTTTTCTTTTATCCTTATTAAGTTTAGAACTTTCAATTTTCCACTTCAAATAATCACTTTACAACTTCTCTTCAGCATATCTGAATGGCCAGCATCACTATTCTTATGTTCAGAGACTTTATTAAATAGAACAAGGGTCACTAGAACACAAGACTGTGGATACTTCATGAGATCTAACAACCAGCAACTGATGGGCAGGTAGCATATACAGATAGACAAAGGGATGATTCATGTGCAGGTAGGACAAAGCAAGACAGCATGAGGGTTCATCACATGACTCAGAAAGATGTCAAATTTAAAACTTATGAATTCTTTATTTCTAGAATTTTCGATTGGTATTTTCAGAGCATGGGTGATCATGGGTAAACTACAAGAAGTGAAGTCACAGTAATGAAAATACTATGTAATGTGTCTTGGAATAAATTTCTGTGTCTATCATATTTGGAAATTTTTCATCTTCCTAAATCTCAATTTCCTTTTTCTTTTGCAGATTGGGAAAATTTTCAGCTTCATATAACATTTTCTTCTTGTTGTAAGGGCATGAATCATTGATTAAGGATCACTCTAACATCTTCATCATAACCTGATTACATCGACCCAAACCTTATTTTCAAATAAGGTCATATTCACAGGTACCACAGGTTAGAACTTAATATTTTGTGCAAGGACACAGTTTAACTCATAATGTCTCCAAAGACATTGATTGTAAAGAGCATGGAGCGGCACCTCAACTCAGGATGACAGAATCCTTGACAAATGTGACAGAAAAGAATTTTAGCATATCAGATATTGGGACGCAGATTTATTTGGTAAGCCAGCAATACACATCCAAGGGAGAGTGTGGGCTATCTCAAAAGTAAGATGCACTTTGGATTTCTTAGCTCCTTCCCTTAAAGGAAACTGGGTGAGGTGTAGGCATGGGGAGATGACATCTGTCTAATGATCACAAAGCTGTTTATGGTGGTCTGGCAATTCTCAAGAGTCTTAGGTTGATGTCATCTCCATTATTTGATCAATAGGTAATGCTGGGAAAGTACCCTTCATTATAGATTTCATATCTCCTTTTGCTTAATCTGTTCTAAAAATATGTGTTTCAGTGGGCTAATTAACAATGCATAGGGCAATTTTTATAGGCAGGTGAATGTCAAGTAACTTTAAGATTATAAGTAAAGATTTGTAGATTTCCCAGAAAATCAGGAGCGATGGGTGTAGGAGAGAGTACTGGCTTGGGGAGTGAAGGTATAAAGAACTTTAGCACATACCCTTTATATTGAAGTTATAGTTTCTGTTTTCTTCCTTTTGTCTCCTTTATAGCACCTTTTTTTCTGTCCTATCTCAATAACACATGCCACTGACATTATTTTCCTTATACAGATTCTCTTGTGGGAGCACAAAAAAATCAAGAGGAATAAGTAAAATTCATACTGATCTTTATAGCAAAACATAGAAAACTCCGTGATTTTTTAATTAGCTGATTTATTACACACAATATTCAAAATTATCAACAAATGATTATGTTTTGGTACTTAACTCTAAATTGAAATTTGTCTGCATGCCAAATAAAACAGCAGTCTACTACTCTCTGACATGCTGCAAAAATTCTCAGATACTACTTTAAGTCAATGCCAAAATTAGATATCCTTTTATTTTAATCATTCATAAGATTAATTGTTTGCTAGCTACATCCATTAGGATATGTTTTACTGCAAGTGACAAAAACCCAGCTCAAACTGTGTTAAACAATTAGTGAAATCTATTAGTTCACTTAAAAATGCTGAGGGATGCAGAGTGTTAAGGCTGGTTATATTCTAGTTTGAGAAATATAACTTTCTGACTCTGCACTTTATTTTCTATGTCAGCTTCATCCTTACGCTGTCTTCTATTTTATGCCCAATGACAGCAACTTTGAGGTGCTCTCTTTTACCATGTTCATAACAAAATGAAGAGAGAATGTTGTTTCTCAAAAATTATCTCTGAGGTGCTGGGTGGGAATCATCTTCCTGAGAAATATGAAACAATCCCCTTTTACACTGTGGTGGCTGAAATTAGGTCTTGTGAATACTAAAGAACCAGCAACTGGCCAAAGGATGGCATGGCCCATGCCCTGATCTGTGAAACTAGAATGATAGTCTCAAGGTGTGTGGCCCCCTCTAGCTAGGATAGAGGTTCAAAGGAAACTGAGGCAGTTTCTGAAGTCCTAAGAATGGATACTGCAAAATGTTGCTGTATCCATCAGAATTCAATAAGTAGAGGACTGTGTGTGTGTGTGTGTGTGTGTGTGTCTGAGTGTGTGTGTATGTGTGTGTGTGTGTGTGTGTGTGAGAGAGAGAGAGAGAGAGAGTGAGTTAGAAAGAGGGAAGATGGAGGAAAAATGGGTTTGATTTATTACAAGGAATTGGTTATGGCATTGTAGAGACTAGCTTAAGACATTGAAAGTCTGTACAGCAAGTTAGAGAAGATGTTGAATATCTGTAATTCTGAACACGGGCCATTTCTCTAAACTCAGAGTAAGTCTAAGACATCTTTCAAGAGACTTGCCTGATTAGATCAAGCCCATCATCATAATCCTTCTTTTTCTTTAAGTTTACTGATTAGGGACCACAACCATATCTTCAGAATCCTTTCAAAGAAACATTTAAATAAATGTTTGATTGAATGATTCAGGACTGTGGATCAATCTAACCATATTCACAATTCAAAAAGTCATCACAATTTGCTGAAATAACTAGTTCTCTACTTCAATAAATATTATTTTAACTGGATCAATTGCCACTTAGATAAGAGACTGTATTTCCTAACCTCCCTTGGATCTAAATGCAGTTCTGTTCTGTAACTAGCTTCTAGTCAATATGATGTAAGTGGAAGTATAATGTGGGATTTCTAGAATGCCACCTTAAGGAGGCAGAATACATTTTTTTCTGATGCCTTTGCCTTTCCTGATGATGGAATTTTGATGCGATGACCAGAGTTCATGCAGGCTATTAGGCAATGAGGTTATATGCTAAAGATGACTTAACAAGAAGAAAGAAGGAGCCAAAACCTTGATACTGGTGAACTGTCAAACCAGCTAAGAACTGCTCCACTCTGGACATCTTCTACCTGAGAGAAATCAACTTCTATATTATTCAAGTCCTCATTCTTTGGATATTCATGTCAGAATCAGTCAAAGCAAATGCCAACTAATTGTCTGCTAAAGTCTGATAAAATTCCAACAATTTTTCTAGAAGGTTGTCAATCTCTCCTATCTCCAATAGAAGCAGAAACTAATGAATACTTCTAAATTTTAAGCTAAAAAAAGTGGATTTTAAAACTTTCGCTTGTATTTCAACATGCCAAAAAATGCAAGGGAAAAGGACATGTTGTTTATAAAGGTGATGAGTTAGGCTCCATCTAAAAGCAAGAAGAGCATCAGCATCATTCCTCTCATTAACAGGGTAGTTCACCCAACTAATGTTGAAAAATTCAAGTTATCCTGCATATCCAATATCTCATTCATACAAGTCAATAATATTATTAAGACAAAACATAGGTCCTTTAACAAAAATTAGGTTGGTTCACCATATTTAAAAAAAAAAAAGCTTTTAATTTAAATAATGAGGCAAAAAATGATTTATTCCATTCTTAGAAATATCTACAAATATTCTTTAAATTTTAAATCTGTGCCTTTTTTTACATGTATAAAAAAATGAAATAATTGAACCCAAATTGTATCATAGCCAAATGAAAGACTACACAGAGAAAATGAAAAATAATAATTCAGTCTTTTGTTTACTTGCTGTATCTTAAATACCATAAAATTTTTTCAGATTTCAGGGTTGCCCTATAATTTTAATAACAAAATAAGATATTTTAGTATTCTCTTTTGTTCTTATTTAAGTTTTCAGAAATTATATGTTTGGCTTTATTAAAATTTGGTCACTGGTGCATGACTCATTAATTTGGTTTGTTTTGAAGTTTTTGGGGGGTTTTGTGGTTTTTATGAAACAAAAGAGTTAGTCCATTTTTAAGCCCATTTCTGTGACTCATTCCAGTTGCAGAGTCATAGTTGAACTTGGTCAACTCTCAGTATGACAGAAGAGAACAAACTGCTTAATATCTCTAACAATGGAAAATGGATAACTACTGATGAGTGGATCACTGTGATTTTTGCATGAAAATGAAATACAGCATTAGACCAGGAAGAATCATGGGAAACCACCAGCCATGCAGGAAGTCTTCAGAACATGTTTATGTTTTGGTAGGTCACAGCTTACAGAAGTTATACCAGAGCAAATGCTGTACCACAGGATTCCATCAGAACCATTATAATGGAAAGCTATGAACACCAACCAATTGGAATACTGTGTCCTACTGATGCACACAGATCCTCCTGCTGTCTGCTTTGTTGTCTTAGCTTTTTAAAAAATTTCTTAACTGTCTTATTTAAACCTAAAAGATCTTTGTATAAAGATCATCGTGCAAATGCTTGAGCATGCTGTCATCGAAAAATGTGAGCACATCTTGTAAAAGCACTTTTCTTATCCTTTCTTTAAAACAAAAATTCTGAATATGCCTCCTCTTTTAAACCACAAATCACTAGGAGAAAGGTCTAAAAAATAGTTTAATCACTCAAACTCCAGATGAATCAATTCACAAAATTCTACTATGGAATATACATATTTTATATAAAAATGTTTAATAAATTGGTTGTTTTATATCCCAGATGGCTTCACAGTTTTTGACTCATAACAAGATAGTGGTTTTTTAATTGACCTTTGAGGAAAGTTGAAATTGTCACTGCATGGTTTGGCCATCTTAATAGCATCTGTGACTTTGCATTGCTCAAAGTCTGGGGATAATTTTTGCATTAGGGTAAGCTACTTATTCCTTTCTATGGAAAAGTAAAAATGCAATTTGTAGAATTGGAATTAAGTTAAACCGACATCTACTCTATTCTTGAAAGATGCATATAATTTTCTATTACTATGGTTTGCTAACAGTGGAAAACTGCTAACTACAAAAATAATGCAAAAACAAAATTAAAATGTCACTTATAGACATCCTTATAGCTAACGTCACCCTTACCTTTATAAGTGTAATAAAGAAAAACAAAACAACTTTTTTTTGTATTCATCAAGGAACTGAGACTTCTGGGAAAACCACCACCATGAAATCTGGGGAAAAAATGGGCATATTCACAGAGATACAGCCACGAAGATCTGTTCCCCTAGAACAGAAGTGCTAAAACCATAATCTGGCAGGAATGCTTGGGTGGTCATCGTGAGGAATTGTGTGAAACTGAGTGTAACCCAGAGTGAGAATAAGAAATTCCAGGGAGACCACTGATTGAGGGGAATCCCCACACATTCATGGGGTTTTCCTCCAAGTTTCCCAACAAATTCTCCTCATGAAGACCTAAGAAAGGCATCTCATTGCTCTGGAAAGGGGGAGGCAAGAGCAATCGTTGGAAGTACCACCAATGTCTTTGTCATAATGGGCCTATATCAAAGGAAGAGGATTGTCAGGATCTTAGCTCAGGAGTCAGGACATAACTCTCATTCCAACCACCTGATGCCTTTGTATCTCACCTGGGGAACTTGCTAAAATATAATCCATAGGGTTCAAAGCTTAAAGGAAACAGACTGGAAACCCTGCTGCCAGGAAAAGAAATGGGTAACTAGGAGGAAATTTTTCTATACTTTATCAGAGGACTATTTGTGTAGTTTATACAGCTCTGAAACATAAGCCCACTAATAACATCAGTTTATTCAGAAAATGTAATGGCTTCTCCCTGCTCACACTTGACCAGCGCATCAATAGGACTCCAGGATGAAAACAGTAGATTACAGATGAAAGAACTAGGAGACATATACTTTCTATGAGAAGTACAAAAGGAGAAAGCTGAACACAGAAGAGACTCAAAAGTGAAGCACATCTAGAAAAACAAGAAGTCACTAGTAACTGTAACTGTGGTTAAAATATTAAATGTAGCTGAATCTGTAGCCAGATTAACATAAATCTTCATACCAAAGACCTGTTTGCCTCATTTTCTATTATCCAATGCCATGTGTCTGAATTTCAACAAAAAAATTGAAAGGCATGACAAAAGATTAGGAAAACCACAGTCTGAAAAGACAAAACAATCATCAGAACCACACTGTTACAACAGAGAAGATGGAAAAATTACCAGACAGGGAGTTTAAGAGAACTTTGACTCACATGTTTAGGACTATTATGAAAAAAGTAGATAACATGAATGCATACATGAATATATAAGCAGGAAAATAAAAACTAAGAAAAAAATCAAAAGGAAATGTGTGGACTCAAATAGCAAATGGAACAGAAGCAAGGAAGCACAAAAGACCCCAAATAGCCAGAACAATGCTGTAGGCCTCATGAATACCTCATGTCAAAGTATACTACATGGCCATAGGAACAAAACCAGCATGGTATTGGCACAGGAAGAGACACACAGACCAATGTGACAGAATAGAGGACCCAGAATAAACCCGCACATCTACAGCCATCTGATACTTGATAAAGATGCTAAAAATCATATGTTGGACAAAAACAGCTTCCTCAATCAACCGTGCTGGGAAAACTGGATGTCCATGTGTACAAGACTGAAATTAGTCCTCCTCTCTCTCACCCTGCACAGAAGTCAGCTCACAATTGAGAGAAAACCACAATGCAATACCTGGAACTCTGAAACTGTGAGAGGGGAAACACTTCAAGATATTGGACAGGCAACGATTTCCTGAATAGGACTCCAGTAGTTCAGGAAATAAAAGCAAGAAATGACAAATGGGTTGGCATCAAATTAAAAAGCTTCTGCACAGCAAAGGAGACAATCAACAGAGTAAAGAGACAATCCAGAGGAAATCTTTGTCAGCTATTCATTTGACAGTGGATTAATATCCAAAATCTATGAAGAACTCAGAAAACTTAACAACAAAAGAATAGCAACCAATTAATACATGGGAAAACGACCTGAACAGACACTTCTCAAAAGTAGAAATGGCCAATAAATATATGAAAAATTGGCCAACATCTTTAGCCCTTGGGGACATTCACATCAAAACTACATTGATTCTGTTACGCATGGTTGTTATCAAAAAACAAAAAATAACAAATGCTGGCAAGGAAGTAGAGAAAAAGGAATCCTTATACACCATTGGTGGGAATACAAATTAGTACAGCCACTATGGAAAAGAGTATGGCAGTTCCTCAAAAAACTAAAAATAAAAATGCCATATGATCCAGCTCAACCACTCCTGGAAATCTGAAGGAAATTAGGTGAGCATATGAAAGAGGCGCCTGCATAGTTATTTTTATTGTGGCAGTATTCACAATAGCCAAAATACAGAATCAGCCTAGATGCTGATGAACAGATAACAAAAATACAATGTGCATATATAAATAAATATATAAATAATACAGTATTCTATTCAGTCATAAAGAATGAAATCATGACATTTGTAGGAAAATGGATGAAACTGGACAACCTTGTGTGAAGCTGAAGAAGCCATATACAGCAACACAGGTATTTCGTGTTTTCTGACCTGTGCAAAAACAAACAAACAAACAAAACAGATAACCTGAATGTAGGAGAGGAAATACTAGGAAAGGGGGAAAGGGCCCTAAGGACCTGGGAGAGGCAAGAAAGGAAAGGGTAAGAGAGGGGAACAGAGAGTAATAGGGAGGGAAGATGTAGTCAAAGCACAGTACATGCATGTTTGGAAATGTCACGCTGAGACCTGTTTATTTGGACAATCTATAATGAAAAATGGTTTTTAAGTAGAATACTTATTGAAAAGGTGTAATCTTTTGTTGACCAAAAAAGGTAGATGGAGCTGAAAAGAGAAACTGGAAGGTAAATGTTTCCATGTTGTTTACCAAAAACTATGTTTAGAAGAAAAGGTAATATTAGATTGAACTCTGGAGTCTATGTGCTTAAAGCAGAACTCTAAGAGCAGTATTTCCTATTACACTTGGTCTCATGATCAGTTTACCACTAATACTGGCTACTACACAGATAATCTGGTTTATGATAACCACATGGATTAGTTTGTGATTGGTTTGTGATAGCCAATGAATTAGCTGTCAAAATGATCTGTCAGTGTCAAAATGGCAATTAGAGTCAACTTGATTTATTTAAAATGTAAATGCAAGAGTCAAAACATCTTAAAATCCTTTTTACTACTGATACAGTAGATACTATTTTAAATGTATATTTAATAGTGCTTAATACAATAACCAAATTCACATATGAATAAATGATGTCATCAAAAGAAAACTGAATATCATTAGCAGTAAGTATTCAGCCACTCTGGGCAATTATCACTGCTAGTTACTTTAGTTAATATTCATTTGAAGTGACAAGGTACTGGGGCTCACCACATGTGTTGAGGAGATGAATTGAAAGTTGGAGATATGTAACTGATACACACACACTCATGCCCACACAGTCAAAATGAAGACTCTAGAAAATGAACTTGAAAAAAAAACGAAAAACTATTCACTGCAAAATAAATCAAGACAGAGTCTTTCTTTACCTGTGTTCTCAATAGGAAAAAAGTATATCTCCATACAACAAAATTTTAAAACATTCTTTGAATTCACATGTCTCTGATTTTTAATCATGTGCTTAAAATTTAAGAAAGACCTTTGCAACAGACCAGCAATAGCCTGAGGCTCCTGGGAGAGCCACCAAAACAAAACTGGAAGAAATTTCCCCCAACTCAAACCACAGAATATTCTTCGTGTCTCTCTCTCTCTCTCTTCCTTTCCCCCCTCTCTCCCACACACACCTCTATCTCTGTCTCTGTCTCTTTCTCTTTTATGCACACAAACACACTCAAGATGAGTTCATGGTCAAAAAACACTAAATACCTGAGATACACTCAACAATAATGAAAGCAAACAAACGAGCAGAATTAGAACTTCAAGAGTGTGAAAAGCAAAGAACCATCTGAGAAACAAATGTATGTAAAACATCAAAGAAAAAATGTGAAAATAGAATATGCAAATTTAGAAGGAAGACACAGAATAGAAATTGGAATGTAGAAAATAAATATTAAAATGCAAACTGAATGATTGCATTAAATAGCAGATTTTTTGTTATTATTTTTTCATTCTAAATATACATGACAGTAGAGTGTATTTTGACATATCATACATGCATAAGATGACTATAACTTGTTTCAATTAGGACCCCATTATTATGTCAAACGAGCAGAATTAGATCCCATTATTATGTCTGCAAAATTCAATGCCACATAAATAGTAGATCTGACCCTAGCTAAAAGGTATTCACAAATTGGAAGACAAAAATTAGGAAGTTATGCAGATGCAACAAGGAGGAATAAGACATAGAATGTATTTTTAAAAGTTTAATATATACAGCATAAGATGATTAGAGCTGACATACACATGATAAAAATAATAGAGAGGAATAAAACAAGGAACTAAAATAAATAATAATGGCTTCAGATTGCTTAGAAACCATAACAGTCTTATCATCAACATCAAGAAAAGCAAGTTTCAGGCTATTGTGAATGGGGTAGTTTTCCTAATTTCTCTTTCAGAGGATTCATCATTTATGAATAGAAATGCATTAGATTTATGAATGTTGATTTTTGTATCCTGCTACTTTGCTGAATTCATTTATGAGTTCTAGACGTTTTCTGGTGGAATTATTTGAATCCTCTAAATATAGAATCATGTCAGCAAATAGTGATGGTTTGAGTTCTTTTCTTATTTGTATCCCTTTAATTTGTTTGGTCTGTCTAAATGCTCTGGCTAGTGTTAGAAGAATGATGTTGAATAGAAGTGTGAAAGAGGGCATCCCTGTCTTGTTCCAGTTTTTGGAGGGAAGGCTTTCAATTTTTCTCCATTTAGAATAATGTTGGCCATGAGCTTAGCACAGATAGCCTTTACAATGTTGAAGTATGTTCCTACTATTCCTATTTTTTCTAGTGTTTTAAGCATGAAAGGGTGCTATATTTATCAAATGATTTTTCTGCATCTATTTAAATAATCATGTGATTCTTAACTTTAAGTCTGTTGATGTGGTGACTTTATTGATTTCCAGATGTAGAACCAAACTTGCATCCCTGGGGTGAAACCCACTTGATCATGGTACACTATTTTTGATCTCCGTGTTCTTGGATAGGCAGAATTAATATTGTCAAAATGGCCACAGTATCAAAAGCTCTATAAAAATTCAATGCAATTACAATTAAAATTCCAATGACATACCTCATAGAAATAGAGAAAGCAATCATGAAACTCATCTGGAAGAATAAAAATCCCAGGACAGCCAAAGCAATCCTGGGCAGGAAGAGTGATACAGGAAGTATCCCAATACCAGACCTTAGACTCTACTATAGAGCAATAGTAAGAAAAATGGCATGATATTGGCACCAAAATAGGCAGGTAGACCAATAGTACAGAATAGAAGATATAGAGACAAACCCACATAAATACAGTTATCTCATACTAGATAAAGGAGCCAAAAACATAAAACAGAGAAAAGATAGCCTCTTCAACAAAGGGTGCTGGGAAAACTGGAAATCCATATGCAGAAAAATGAAACTAAACCCCTATCTGTCACCCTGTACAAAACTCAACTCAAAATGGATCAAAGACCTAGGAATTAAACCAGAGATCCTGCAGCTAAAAGAAGAAAAAGGAGGTCCAAATCTTTATCATGCTGACTTAGGACCAGATTTCCTTCACATGACTCCCAAAGCACAAGAAATAAAAACATGAATCAATAAATGGGCTAGATTCAAACTAAAAAGCTTTTTCTCTGCTAAGGAAACAATCAACATTGTGAAGAGAATGCCTGGAGAGTGGGAGAAAATCTTCACCACACACACTTCAGATAGAGCACTAAACTCCAGAATCTATAAAGAACTCAAAAAACTTTACACCAAGAATACAAATAACCCAATCAATAAATGAACTAAGGAATGAGTGGACACTTCACAGATCTACAAGCAATCAACAGATACATGAAAAAATGCTCAACATCTCTAGTAATAAGAGAAAGAAAAATCAAAACTACCCTAAGATTTCATCTCACCCCAATTAGAATGTCTATCATCAAGAATACAAGCAACAATAGGTGCTGGCAAGGATATGGAGAAAGAGGTACACTCATACATTGTTGGAGGAGTTGCAAATTGTTGCAGCCACTCTGGAAAGCAGTATGGAAATTCCTTAGAAAACCTGGAATGGAACCACCATTTGATCCAGCTATCCCACTCCTTGGTCTATACCCAAAGGACTTAAAATCAGCATACTACAGTGATGCAGCCATGTCAATGCTCAATTCACAATAGCTAGATTGTGGAACCAACCCAGATACCCTTCAACAGATCAACAGATGAATGGATAAAGAAACTGTGGTATATATACACAATGGAATATTATTTAGCCATAAAGAATAATAAAATGGCATTTGCAAGTAAATGGAGGGTGATGGAGAATATCATGCTAA
>JAJEJO010001064.1:156134-179200 GCA_020662805.1 Glaucomys volans
TTTCATAAAACAAGAGTTTTAAACACTGACCAATCCATAGAACAGGCCTAGGCCTATTGAAAAAAGGACCCTTAGGAGATAAGGCTACAGTTGCCCTAGTTTGGGCCAGAAGGAACTTTCTGGACTCAGGAAGAAGAATCTCAAATAGAACACACAGACTCATTAACTTAAGGAGACATTGGAGTTGATGTGCCTGAGAAGACCAGAACTTGTAGGACCAAGAAACAGAAATGAGAGATTTATGCAGATAATTAGTTTCAGAAATCTATACCCCTACGAATCTATGCTGAAATCTGACTATGTACACATAGAATGTAATTTAAAATTACTCAAAATCACAGATTATTTAGAAAGTCAACTTTCAATCAATGAAGATAGAGGGTCCATACTGAATATTGAGGACATTCAGAAGACAATATCACATCTTAGTAGGAGAGCTAAACTAGTGCTGGATCAAAGATTATTCTAGACCCACTTTAACTGAACATAAATCAAGCTTTAATAGGATTATTTTATTCCATATGTAATTTCACTGATTAAAAAAACAAATTCTAAAATCTTAGAAACAATGAAATCTAGTACTACCAACATACAATACAAAGCATCCACTACCCAACAAAAATTGTAAGACATTACACCAAAGAAACAGGAAATTATTAAACATTAGAAGAAGCAGAAAAATATAACCCATAATCAAGACAAAATTCAGTAGGAAGAAAGAGACCAAAAGTGACAGAGATGATGGAAATACCAGACAAGAATTAAATAACAGTTGCTATAAATATGTTCAAGGTTTTAAAGGGAAATATTTTTTAAAAAATGACAAGCAAAACAGAACATATTTAATAGAACCAAGTGGAACTAATAGAAAGGAAAAACACAATCTCTGAAATAAAAAATTCATTGGATGAATTGAGCAGTAGATTCCACATTGTGGAAGAAAAGAGCAATGAGTGCAGAGGCCCTAGTAATGGAAATAATACAGATGGATGCAAGGGAGCAAAAAGATGGAAATTTAAAAAAAAAAAAAAACTTAAAAAAAGGAATCCAGATACTCAGTGACTTGTAGCAAAATAGAAAGCAGTCTATCACATAACTTGAATCCAAAAAAGGAATAAGGAACATAAAAATGTTTGTGAAAACCAGTGGCCAGAGATGTCCAAAATTCATAATGTCTTCAAAGTCAGACTTTCCAAATGGTCTGAAAGAAAAGCTAAGTTAAATTAGCCAAAAACACATGAAGAAACATCATAATAAACTTGTCAAAAATCAGTGAAATAATCAGAGAAAAAAAGGCATTACACAGAATGGGTGAATGTAAAGATAGATCACTGCTTCCTCATCTGGAACACCAGAACTAACTAACTCTCTCTCTCTCTCTCTCTCTCTCTCTCTCTCTCTCTCTCTCTCTCTTACACACACACACACACACACACACACACACAAAATTTTAAGGCATTAATACAAACCAAAGTCAAACAAGAATTTTTTGTCCAATGAAAACATCTTTGTTAAATGAGAGCAACATGAAAAATATTTCTGACAAGCAAAACCTGAGAGAATTTGTAACAAAATAAATAAATAAATAAATACTTACAGGAAGTTCTTCTAGTTGAAGGAAATCAACACCAGATGGAAAGATGGGAAGTTAGATCTAACCAAATGAATAGAAGCGCTGGAAATAATAGGTGTATTCATAAGTACACAACAACTTTCTTCTTCTTTTCAATTTTCAAATTTCTTTTAAAAATATAACAATATTTTGTAGGATTTATAATAACATGCATACTAGAAAAGTGTACAACAAAAACAGTACCAATGATAGGAAGGGGAGATGATTGTGTATTATGATTTTCATGATAAATGAAGTAGTATAATTGAATTTAAAGATAGAGTATGATAAGAAAAAATACATAATGTAAAACCTAGCATCATCACTAAAAACAATCAATAAAAAAAAGGTACAGTGAATAAATTGAGATGAGATTAGATAGTATACTAAAAAGTACTGAAATGATATTTAAAGGAGGAAGAAAGGGAATGACAAAGGTGATGGGATAAATGAAAAGAATCCAATGATAAATAAATCCAACAAGATCAATAACAATATTAAACATAAATAATATAAATGCCTCAATTATATAGATTGTGAAATTATATTTTTAAATAAGATTTATCTGAATGCTACCTGTAAGAAATATACTTAAATGTTAAAACATAATATATTAGACTATCGAAGCTACCATAATAAAATTCCACAGAATATTCAACAACGGAAGTTTATTCTCTTACCATCTGGTGGCTAGACATTCAGGTTGTTGACTGACAAGACTTCCCTTCCTGCTTGGAGACAGCCACCTTCTGACTATGTCCACACGTAGACTTTTCTCTTTACCAATAAGGCCTTTCCTCTTTGCCCACAAAAAGAGAGAGAGAAGACTGGTGTATCTTCCATTTCTTACAGGGACAACATTCCAATAGCATTAGAGTCTCATCCTTATAATTTCATTTACCCTTAATTATCTCCTTACAGGTCAAATCTCCAAATATAGTCACATCAAGGGTTAAGACTTCAACACATGAATTTTGGAGGGAAACAATCCCATTCATAACACATAGATGCAAGGAAAGTAGAAAGATCAAAAAAAGATATATCAAGCAAACAATACTCACAGGAAAGAATGAATGATGTTAATAATATTATACACAACAGACTTCAGGCTAAGAAATATTATGAGAGGGGCTGGGGTTGTAGCTCAGTGGTAGAGTGTGTCTTGTACATGTGAGGCACTGGGTTTGATCTTCATCACCATATAAAAATAAATAAATAAAATACAGATATTGTGTCCATCTACAACTAAAAAAGTTTAACAAAAAGCATATTATGAGAGTTAAAAGGGGCATTTCATAATAATAAAAGAATAACCTCATAACAAATAGAGTATGTATGAACATAATTGCAGAGTTTCAAATTAAATCAAGAAAAACTAATAGAAATGAACAGAGAAATAGATAAAATTGTAATTTTACTTTGAGATTTTAACACTTCTTTCTGATAGAAATAAAACAAAAAACTGAAAATCCATAGGGACACAGAAAGCTTAAATAACACTATGATTCCATTGACATTGATACTAATAGAATATCTACACCATGAAATAGGAGAAAACATTTCATTTACCCATTCACTTATAATATTGAATTAGAAAGACCATAGGGTTCCCTATCATAAAAGATAGCAAAGAATGAAATCATACAGAGTATATTCTTTGATTGCATGGCATTGCATTAAAAAGTCAACATCAGAAAAATGATCTGGAAAATTCCTCAAATGTTTGTAAATTAAACTACAATCCTTTTTAAAGAGCCATGGGTTAATAGAGTAATCATAAGGGAAATGAAAAGTATTTTGAAATAAATGAAAACAGCAGCACAACATATCAATATTTGTGATACAAAACTAAAGTATTAATGAAGTAAAATGGTAATAAAAAAGTTGAAAACTAATGAAATAAAAAACAAATAATGGAGGAAAAACTATAATATTAATAAAAATAAAGATCAATAAAATTGATTAAACCCAGCTAGACTAATTAAGAAAAATCAGATTGCTAATATTAAAGTCTCACCCTTATAACCTGGTTTAGTCTTGTGTCCATAAAGGTCCTGTTTCCAAACACAAACTTACAGTTAAGATTTCAACATATGAATTCTAGACAATGTAGGGATTGTCTTATAATTAAGGGCTCTTTTAATGCACAAAGATCAATTTTACCATATAAATTTTTTGATCTTTATGGTGGTGATTAAAGCACTTAACAAAACTGAAAACCTATTCAGAATTTGAAACCAGAAAACTGGAGACATTCAGGCAATTTCTTATCCTGAAAAATGATAATTATGAAATATGATTTTAGTATCATATTTAAATGCCCAAAGATTAAATATTTTCATCTAAATATTAGCAATTAAGCAAGATTGTTTACTTTTACACTCTGGTCACACTCATAAGGGTAATCCAAGCCATAGATGTAAAATAAGAAATAGAAATAAATATCATATAGATTAGAAAGGAGGAGGCAAAACTATCAATATAAGCAAACAGCATTGTCATGTATGTTAAAATTCCTAAGGACTCCATAAGATCACTACTAAAATAAATAAGGAAATTTTGCAAGGCTTTAAGATAAAAGAATGAGGTATAAAAAAATTGTATTTCTACATATTGGTAATAAGAATTGGTAACTGGATTTTAAAATTCCACTTAGAATAGCATCAATAGACTTAGGGATTAATTTAACAAAATATGTGCAAAACTTGTATGATGAAAATTTATAATTTTTACAAAGAAAATTAAATGATAAGATAAATATGTTCATGGACCTGAATATTCAATATTGTTAGGTAACAATTATTCTGTAATTATTCCATTAAACTACGTATAATCCTAATTCATACTGGATTTTGTTAGAAATTGACAGACCGATACAGAACGTAAAAATACTACAAGCAAAATTTTAAAAAATGAAATCCCAGAAAGAGATGCCCAAAAGAGATTATAAAGAAAAAAAAAAAAGCAATACTCAAGAAAAAGAATAGGTTCACTGTGAATATCAGAAAATGCTTACAGTCCAAAATTAATTAGCTAAGAATTCAGCTTAATGCAGCAGAAAAAAAATCAATTAACTGCCTGAAGTTGGAATCAATGATCAATAAACATATATTAACTTAGTAAAAATCTATTCTTTGGAAAGACCAATAAAATAGAAAAAAATTGACACAAATTGATTAAAGAATAATGAAAATCATCATAACGATATTAGCAAAATGAAGAAATACAGCAGTGATCAAGGTTAAAATGAGTACTTAGAAAATTCTAGTGTCAGTAAGTGTGAAATGAACAGATAGTAACAAATTTTATCTTTTAAAATGTGTACAAGAAGAGATAAAAACTTAAATAACACTTTAACCATTATTTGAATCTTTAATAGGAAAATTTCCTGAAAATAAACTCTAAATCCATGAATATTTACATGAGTTGTATCAAATATGAGCATAATAGACTATTTAAATACTATTCATATGTACAAAAGAATAGAAAATTAGTATGTTCCCAATCATTTTATGAGATCTGTAAACCCAAGAATATGGTGAATACTAAGATTCAGTAAATAATTATATATGCCATTAAGAGAACCAGGTTCTCAATACTCAATAAATAAGTTACAAATAAGGAAAAGTATCAGAATAAGCAGTAAAAAAAAATGTAGTTTTTAATATATGTACAAAAAGACCTAGGACCTGTGTGTGTGAGTGTGTGTGTGTGTGCGTGTGTGTGTGTAGCGATAGTAATGGATCATAGTACATAAGTGAAAAAAATACTCATGAGTCTTTACTGATACAAATATACATATATACAAATACTGCATGTATCACTGGATACATCATGGATCATTTCTCACCTAGAAGGGTTTCATAATCTGTCCTCTCTTTGGTTTTATTGGGCAAAGGATATGTTTGTTGGTCTTTTAAAAAAAGAATTTAGGATCTTGCAGCATTTTTAAATAGTGCTTGATTAAGGCTCAACTAGTCACTGTGTCTTCAAATTAACAAAATAATAAACTTTCTGCTAGGTAGATATTTCTAGGAGGCTGGTAATCAATCTATCCCAAAAACCTGACTCACAGCAGTAAATATTCATTAAGTGAATAAGTGGAGTTAGAAAAGGAAAAATGCACAAAATATAAACTTTAGTATTTAAGGTACTATATAGTATTTACTTTAAAATTCACAAGAAAAAAAACAATGTAAAAAGTGTTGATCAAAAATAAAATGCCTATCAGTGGTCATTTTTTTTAGTTTAATATAGAATTTTGATATTGATTTAACTACAAATTAATCTTCCTCTCAATTTAACAGAAGCCAATAGATCAACTCACATATTGTTTACTATCTACAAGTGAGAAGACAATAACATAAAGAAGTATTTTTTAAAAACTAGCCTATAGTTCCATGATTTGAGGAATTAATAACTATTATTCCAGAAAATATTTTACAAAGTATTTGGTGATTTATTACTTAGTGGAAAATCAATGTATTTCATTTTAATGAATTTATTAAAACCACAATAAATTTTAACAAGTCATCTAATCCCACATCCTGCCATCAGCTGTAAAGATTCAGCTGTGTCTGGATGTATCCAGACCAAAGAAAATTTAGACTAGGTTTAATTAAGTACAACCAGGAAAAGAGATGTCTCAGTTCTTTAAGAAACCACTTTACTATTCAGCCTAGCACTCAAGATAAGTTCAGAATGCTTTCAAATTTTCTAATTGCATTAATTAATTATACAAATAAATTTATAAATGAGTTCCATAAAGGTAAAATCAAATACACTTTAATTCTCAAAAACCTCCTGTATGGTTCTCCACACTTCCATATCTTGCCCTCCAGCCCATGCAATTTTAACAGGTGTTTTACACCTCTGCATAGAAAGGAGAATTCAGTTGACAGGATTAATAGAGTTCTCAGTTGTGAAAGATTTTGTTGATGGAAAAAACTATATTCTTCCCCTTCTGGTCAGTGAAGCAAATTAGAATGGTGTTGAAATTATATCTGTCTTGTCATCTCCCTGGCAGGACACCTCTTGATAGGGCCTTCTGCTCCTCCCTTTTCTTGGCAGCCTCTTCCTTTGGGATGTCTGGAAATAATGGAACTTTCAAGACTAAATAATGGCGCCTGGCAGAGCTTCTGTGGTTCTTAAAGATATAAATCATATGTTTGCATCGAGTCACTTAAAGTAAACTTGAAGCACTCGAATTGAAATTTGACATACAAATGCTTAGCAGTAGAATTCAGTTTTGCTAGCTCTCTTTGTGATTGCAACTTCATCTAGAAAACAGAGATTGCAATATTTTGCTCTATGTACCCTGTTGCTTTCAAAGTATACAATGCTTCACACTTTAGGAAAGAAAAAATAAAATATCCAGACAGATGACTTGGTACCCATCATTGGAACCAGATGCATGGTTTTTAAATAGGCAAAAGATGAGGATCTGTCTATATCTACTTTTGCTCCATTTCTCACAGGCCTGATCTAAGTGGGAGCGCCACTGACGGTCCAGGAAACATCAAAAGCCTTTGACTCCAGAACAGACTCCTGGATGCACTTCCAAGGGCACAGAACAAAACAGAAATGGGTTTTGTACTTTTCAACATCAGTGTGATTCATGTAATATTCCCAAATACATGCTTTCTGAGTGCTCTGCCTCTTGAAGAAAAATTTTATATATCCCTAGATGAGGCCTACATTTTATTGCTAATTTTTCTCTAAGGCAACAGATTTAAGTAATGCTATTTCTGTAAGCACTTGAAGAACTTCATTAAAGGCTTGCTGTTGTTGGTTTTATTTTGGCCTTGAAAAAAAAAATATGGCCATACAAACTGAAACTCAAAAGCATTACACTGCGTAAAAGAAGACTTACACAAAAGAGTGTGCGTTCGATGAGTCCATTTACGTGAAGTTCTGCAACAGGCGAAACTAATCAATGGTTTAAGTATTTGTGAAGTCATTCAAGTGGGAATGAGATGTGCATTTTTATTTACTTCTAAATGTCCTCATTTGCAAATTCATCTGACGCAATAGCTAATACTCAGAAAGGATGCCTATTAGCAGATAAAATTTCATTTCCCAGCTATGAGCTAACAAGTCATTTTTTAACATTTTTATTGCAGTACAATGTATATAACATTAAGTCTACCACTGCATTTAGTTTAATGTGTACAATTTAGTGGCATTAAGTACATCCATGATTTTGTGCAAATATCACTGATACCTAGTTCCAGAGCTTTTTCATCTCTCCAAAGGGAAATTTCACAACCATTAAGTAGCCATTCCCCATTCTAATCTCCCAGCAATATTTTTAAATATACCTTTTTTCTTTCCCTTACTCATTTAATAAATGACTATTTTTAAGTGTCTCCCATGTCCTCTCACTGGGTCTGAGGAGGAGACCAACACTCCGGGTCCCTCCCTTGAAGTGATTCCTTCAGTGCCTTGTCCTAGAGGAAAGGTGGTAAGCAGAAGTCCCCAAAACAGGAAAGAGGCTGGCAGTTGCAAAGAGTAGCAATTGAGGCAACCTAAAATTGAATTATTTGTCTAGCAACGTTTTGTTAAAACAGTCTTCCTTTAGAAGGTGCATTTTAGAAACTCAGACTTTCATGAATAGTTTTCAGCTGACTGAAGACTTTGAAGTGCTTTGACAAATTGTTTAGTGGCATCAGCATAGGAAAGAGAATCAGGAACTTTTGCTTCTATTCCTGTGTGCTGGTGACTTCCTGCGTGGGTTTAGGCAAATCACTTACTGTTTGCTGCACTATGTTACGGGTATTCTTATTTCTCAGAATGAGTAAAGCAGTTCAATCTTCTAAGCTGGAATGATGCACAGAACATACATTGATGAATTTTATGCAACAACTGTAACAAGCTCCTTTCTGAATGAGTAATCGCTCAGCCTTTCTCAGCAGGACCCTGTTGCTTGGCCTCTTCTGCATCCATTCACATGATGTTTGAAGGAGCAACCTTTGACTGATCATAATCACAAACAAACTGGATACTAATCATAATGTAATACTAATACTGATCAAAATCACAAACCTAATCACAAACAAACAAGATTTTGCATGTATTTTTAATGAGAAAGAGAATGATCATATAGTAGGCACTTTCATAGAGTAGGTTAGGAGAAACACACACACACACACACACACACACACACACACACACTTTCCTTAGATTTTCCAATTTAGTCTCAACTTTCAATATCAAGTCCCCTTGACAAACTAAGTTTCTCAGGGTTCTTCCTCTGGGCTACTCATTCTCAGACCTTCTATATGCTATCCTTACTGCATGCTCTTTACTTTGCCATGGTTTTTGTACAGAGCAATGTGGAACATACAAAAAAATTAAAATTGAAGTGTACTTTGATTCTCAATGTTGTTACTATTTATCTTAAAGATACAACATTATACACTACCAAGAAGAATAGTTTTAAAATTTTTTATTGCAAACTATTTTAACAGGAAAAGACATAGAAATAATAATTCCATAATAATCTGTATATATTCATACAATATTTGATACATACTTGTAACTGAGAACCAAATAAGTTAGAGGTTGCACATATTATTTAGTAATAATTATTGAGTACCAATTATATTCCAGGTGTGCTTTTCTAAGTACTTGGATATAGTAATGAACAAAACAAAGTTCTTGTTCTCTAGAAGAGATACATGGACATTAACCTAGTATGTCAAGTGGTAATAAGCTTTTGGAAAGCATATTTGGAGAGGGGAAGCTCTATATATCGACAACTCAGGGATTCATGCTGTTGGAGTGTTAGCAGATGTTAAGAAAGGCAAAAAGAAGAATGAGCAATCACATGGGACTCAAACGTTTCCACAAGACACTTCTATTTACAATCTATTGACCAAAGCAAATCACAAGAACTCACCTAATTCCAAGATAGGAAGGAGATTCAGACTCCATCCCTAACCACAATTAGGAGGAACATGCATGCAGGAACAGAAAGAGAAGTCCAAAACATGGTTAAAGAGTGTCAATGTCTACAAAGGCTTATGGTGCTACTAATCAAGTCCCGTCTGGTAAATTGACATCTGTGCTCCACCAGGGAGGTAAAGATAGTGGGAGAATTCACTCTGTGGACATCTGAAGGAAGAGCCTTCCAGCAGATAAAACAGTAGAGCACCAAGTTGAGGGAATTATGCCTGGCCTATTTCAGGACAGCAAGGAGGCTGAGCTGATTGAATGTGGAGGATAATACTAAAGATATTAAGATAATGTCATAGAAGTAGCAGAGGGCCTAGCCCCGGAGGACCTCCTAGGAAACTTAAAGAAAGTGGCTTTAGTACTGAGGGATAAGGGCTAAAAGCAAGAGAATGACAAGATCTGTTTTATGCCTTTTAAGAGATCGTTCTGTCTGCTCTGAGGAAAAAAGAACTCGGGGTAGGAGGCAGAAGTGGAAGCAGGGAGACAAATTAGGTGATTTGCAATAATTCAGAAGAAATAATGGTGGTTTGGGATAGGATAATGGCACAAGAGGATTAGAAGTGGTCAGATTCTGTATGGATTTTTAAGAAATCACACACAATGAGGAAAATGTGAAAAAAAAAGGGGGGAGAATAAATTATATATATTATGGTACAACTTGTGTAACAGAGGGGTAAATAAAAAACATTGACAATAATGACTGACTCTGAAAATCAGGGGAAGGGGCTGAAGAAATTTATTTTATATTATTCTATATATCTTTCATTTTGCCTTAGCATTCATAGCTTTCAGTAACCAACACTAAGCAAATTTTAAAATGTGGCCCTTGAATTTACGTAATGTCAAAATAAAGGATTTAAAAATATTATAAACAACAAGTCAATATTGAAGGAATATATTTAAATCACATGTAGGCAAGTTTTTTTCTTTGAAAGGGAAGTGTTCACCTAAATCATAAAGAACTATACAATAAATTATCAAACTGAATCTTCACAACAACCCACAAATACCTATATGAAATTAATTCATTTGAACACTGATTCGTTCATTTAACATATTATTGGGTATTTTATATAGGCATGGAATTACATCCGAGACTCAAGGAAAAATTAGATGAAAGCCATAAACAGTGTAGCAAGTTAATGGCAGCGTACACAGTTCAAAATATCACTGCTTTCAAAAAATGAAAAAAATATTATGTTAAATGGCATGAGCAGAAGTAAAATTGTTTAAGGATTCAGAAGCAATTGATTTGCTATATTCAGCATTTAAAAATTCTTACTGGACTTTTGTGTCCAGTCTAGGGCTCCAAACTACACACAGATAGGAAATGGTGGAGACTTTTCACAGAAGAACCACAAAGACAATTAAATGATTAAAAAGTAATGTTTATGAGTAAAGGCTACAGAAAGGGGGTTATTTAGCCTGCAAAAGAGGATACGAATCGTGGCTTAATGCTGACCTTTAAAATAACCAAGGGTTTTAAAGATCCTGGCTTACTATTCTCTCCCTCAACTGAGAAAAGAAAAATAAGGAAATGGTTTGAAGCTGCAACAAGTCAGAAACAAGTAAAAAGTGAGGGTTGTTAGACACTGGTATGAAGTCATGGCATTTCTTTCTCAGGGGGCTTGGTCTTTAAAAAGAAGATCGATTTTCATCTGCTTAAATGACTTCCCAAATCCCCTTCATCCTTCTGATTCTCTCTCTGGAGAAAGGGATTCCTTGACCTGGTTTAGCAATCCATTCCTAAGCCAAATAGCCTTCAAGGTCAGGAAGCTCTCTAGTATAATTCACCTAAATATATCCGGCTTCAACTTGAATCCATTTCCTCCTGTTCTGTCCTGGGTGGAAAGAAAGAAGCATTTGTCATGGAGCTCCATTTCAGAACATTTCAAATAATTCAAGACAGCAATTTTGTGCTCTAGCCTTCCTCTCTTCATACCAAATGATTTCAATTCCATCAATACATCACAGATTTTGCCCACCTTTTAATTCAGTTCATTACAGCATCAATCACAGCGCCTCAATTTACAGCAAGGAATTGAAACACGTCCAGAATCTCTCTGTTCTTCGCCATCTCTTCTATGCAAGGGAACAGGATTGATTAAGGTGCTGTATCTTCAGCCCTCTGCGATCTCAAGAGATGCAGGAGGGAATTATGTTTCTAACCCTTGAAAGCTGAATAGGAGTTCAATATTCAACTGAAACCATCCACATCAGGGAAGTCGGATCTTTTATTGGATTGTCAATTCTACTTCCTAAAATTTTTATGTTTGTAATTCCTGGGTATATTTTTTACTACAAATGCCAAAACATCAGTTTGTACCAGCTCAGAACAAAGAGGAAAAGAAAAGGAATTTATGTGAGGAAGTCAGAGAGGCAAAGCATGCACATGAATCTCAGCAATTAGAATACAAAATTAAATATAACCAGACTTTTTTTCCTCTTAGTCACTTGACTCTGCTTCTTTCTGCACTTCAGTTTTAATTTTTCCCCCACTGATCAGCTTTAGGGGATTCTGATTCTTAAATATCAGTGAAATTTGTCCCCTCCTTCTTTATTCTTAATTCAACGGCCTCCAATCTGTTCCTAATTATCTCTACCCAGACTAATGCAAATTCTTCCTAAGAGGTTCCTCTCCCCTCAGCTTCATTCCTCCTTATCAATTTAAAATGTAAATGGTATCCTGTGCCTTCTTTGGTTATAAACCTCCAAAAGCTCTTATTCTTTGCCTCCAGAATAAAAATCCAAACTTCTACAATATTCAAGACTCTTAATGATTGGCACCCTTCAAATTTCTCTAGCTTTAGCCTCCCCTTAAAATTTAACTGCACTGAACTACTTGTTTTTTGTTTTTTGGTTTTTGTTTTTCTATTCTGTCACAGCCTTCTAACTACTCAGGAGTATAGTTTTCTTTTTATGTGTGCCTTTGTTCTTAGTGTTGTCCTCACAGGATGAGTTTGTAAAGGTTTTCAGTTTGGGGGATGGTTTATGAAGGATTAGTGCTAGTTTATCCTTAAAGATTTAATAAAACTCAACAGAAAAGACATCTGGTCCTGGACTTTTATTTGTTGAAAGACCTTTTATTACCCATTCCATCTTATTACATGTGATTGGCACATTCAGGTTTCCTGTGCCTTCATGATCTCATTGCAGTAAGTTACATGTGTCTAGAGATTTATTCATTTCTTCTAGGTTTTCCAACTTGCTGGATGAAGTTGTTTAAAATAATCTCTAATGGTCCTTTGGATTTCTGTGCTATCGGTTGTAAAGTCTCCTTTTTCATTTCTGATTTTATTTATTTAGGTCTTCTCTCTCTTGTTCTTTGTCTAGCTGAGAGTTTATCAGTTTTGCTTATCTTGTGTTACTTTTTCATCACTCTGACCAAAATGCCTTACAGAAACAACTTAGAAGATGAAAAGTTTATTTTCGCTCAAACAATTTCAGAGGTTTCAGTCCATGGTCAGCTGGCCATTGCTTTCAGCCTTAGGTGAAGTAGAACATCACGGTAGAAGGTCATGAATGAGCTACTAAGTTCATGGCAGCCAGAAAGCAGAAATGGGGGTGAGGGAGAAGGAAAGGAAGGGACCAGGGACAAAATATAGTACCCAGGGGCACACTTCCCAGTGACCTACATCCCCCGGTCATGCCCCACCTGCTTCCTGTTTTCACCACTTACCAGGTGTCCATTCAGCTATCAATGGATTAATTCACTGATGAGGTCAGAGCCCTCATGATCCAATCATTGCCTAACTACTCCCTCACTGAGCATTGTTGTCTTGGAGACCCAACCTTCAACACATGAGCTTTTATGGGACTTTCTAAATCCAAACCATATATTTTTCAAAAACACCAACTCTTCATTTCATTGATTTTTGAAATTCTTTTTTGTCTTTTATTTATTTTCTGCTCTGATTTTTGTCATTTCTTCTACCAATTTGGGGTTTGGTTTGTTCTTTTTTTCCTTCATTGCATCATTAGTTTGTTCATTTAAAAATCTTTTTTTTTTTTTTTCAAATAGGCATTTAGTCTAATAAGCTTCCTCTTAAGACTGCTTTTCTGTAACCCATAAGTTGTGTTTCCATTTTCATCTCTTTTGAGAAATATTTTAATTACTCTTTTGATTTCTACCTTGACCCCATTGGTCATTCGAGAGCATTTTAATTCATACATCCAATTTTTGAAGTTCCTTTTGTCAATTTCTACTTTTTCTCTGTTGTGTTCAGAGAGAATACATGATATAATTTCAGTTGTATTTTGTTGTTTGTTTTGTTTTGTTTTGTTGCTATTGTTATTACTGAGACTTGCTTTGTGACCTAACTTGTTTTGTGCTCTCCTGGAACACGTTCTGTGTGATCATGACAAGAATATAAATCTGCAGCTGTTGGATGAAATCTTCTGTAAAGGTCTCTTAGGTGCATCTGGTTTACGGAATAGGTTAACTCCAATGTTTCATTGCTGCTTTTTTCTGTTGGTCTGGATGATCTGTCTATTGATGAAAAATGGGATAGATAAGAGCCAGTTATATTATATTAGAGTCTATCTTTGCTTTTAAATCTAACAACTTTTGCTTTGCACTTATTTTGACAATTGTTATTTCTTCTTGTAGAACTGGTCTCTTCACTTTCAGTCTATATGTGTCCTTAGAGGTGAAGTGAGTTTCTTGTAGAGAGCAAAACATTAGGACTTGTTTTGTTTGTCTGTTTGTTTTTAGTCTATCCAGTTAAAATCTGCTAACTGGGTGATTTAATCCATTCACATTAAGGTTCATATTGATGAGTAAAGACAAACTACTATCATTCTGCTCTTTTTATTTGTTTCTGTTTTTCAAATCATTTGTTCCTTTTTTCCTCTCTTGTTCATCTCTGTGGTTTGGTGAAGCTTGTCTTATATTTATAGATTTTGATTTTCTTTCTTTTTAATGTATCTACTAAATAGTGATTTTGTAGTTGTACATGATGTGAAATTTCACTTATGGCATTTTCATATATGAACATAGGAAAGTTATGTCTGATTCATTTTTAAAGAGACACTTTGCTGGGAATATTATTATTGCTTGGTATTTTCTTTTTCTTTCAGGGGTTCAAATATATTATCCTAATCTCCCTTGGCCTATAAAGATTCTGCTGAATAGTCCATTGGTCTAATTCTGACTTTTCTCTTGATGATTTGAAATTGTTTTCTTTGTCTCATACTTTTGACTGTTTAACTCTAATAAGCCTCAATGTGTACTTTTTTTTTTTTCTGGTTTTTTTTTTTTTTTTTTGGATCTGTTAGGAGTCCTTTGAGCTCCTGGACCTGGATGTTTATATCTTTCATAGGATTTGGAAAGTTTTCAGCAATTATTTTATTAATAGGTTTTTAATGCTGCTCCCTTTTATTTTTCTCTTATTAGTGCCCTCACTTCTAAAGTGGGATGGTGGTAACCATACCTGCCCCATAGGTTGCTGTGAGGACTAAATGATTAAAACCATAAAGTACTTAAAATACATAATGGCTGGCATGGGAAGCACTGAATGAATCAATAGCCCTTAATATTGTTGTTGTTTTGTTGTATTTCTACTATTGCAGCTGGGTCACAATAATCCTCAATAATTGTTGGCCAGATAAAGCCACGATTAGATCAGTGTGTGAAGGAATAGAGAGTGAACAAAACTAGTGGCTTCTGAATCTCTAGCAGCACTACTTTTTAGGCTTCAAAATTTCCCTGAAGATTTTTATTGAAGGTTAATATTTGGTTGTATCCAAAAATCATTGCTGATTGAGAGATATTGGGTGATGTGTGGAAATGGAGCAGGTGATGCTACTTGGCATAACCAGGAACCCTTCAATCAGGCTGCACCAGCTGCCAGGAGGGCTCAGGGGCTTATGGCAGATTGTCTGTCGGTCTCCTGTCTCCCTTCAGAGATTTTTTTCTCTGCGAAGGTGGAGAAATATAAGGAAGGAAAACCAGTAATCCAACTATATAAACTAAGCAATCACACCTCCCAACATCTTCATTCATCATCACTAAGAGGGAAAAAACATACCCGTTTTAGTGACATGTACATCAGTCTTTCTGCACTAAATGCTTCAAAAGGACTACATTGCTCAACTTTCCTAATATCTTTTCATTGTCAAATTACAAACTAACAAACTAATAAACCAAAACCTGTATTCCTTCCCCTTTATCGTGTTACTTCTCAAAAAAGAATCTACTTCAAGAGAACAGAGGAAAAATATAGAAAATACAGATGACATTGATCTTGTGTGTTTACTCTTTTGGAATCTGAGACATGGACCAAGCGAACTTCTAAAATACCTTTAGAAACATACAAATTGGACAGAAAGAGGAAGAAACACAGTGCTTGCCAAGAAAGAGATCAAATGCAGAGTTAAGGACAAAGGGAATGACATGGGCTCTAACCATTCTGATCGAATTTCTCTACCTTTCCATTGATCTCTGGTATAATATAAGGCCACAGATTTGAAATCAGATACTTTAGTCTCACTTCTGCCAATAACTGGATGAATTTGGGCAAAAGATTTATCATCACTGAGGTTCAACTTCTTCATCTGTAAAAGGAATAAGAATGTGCACTCCCTGCACATTACAATACTGCTGCAAGGGTGATGGGAGGTAATGTTCACAATTCACAGAATGCAAGTCCCAACAGAGGGTTTGTGGCATGTGTGATATGGAGGAGGGTGGAGGGACAATGTGCAAACGTGCATGTGTGGGGGCTGAGTTGTGTCTCAGTGGTAATGTGCCTGCCTAGCACGTGTGAGGTATCAGATTTGATCCTCAGCACCACATAAAAATGAATAAATAAGGGCTGGAGTTGGAGCTCAGTGGTAGAGTAATGGCCTTGTATGTGTGAGGCACTGGATTTGATCCTCAGCACCACATGAAAATAAATGAATAAACAAAGATATTGTGTCCATCTACAACTAAAAAAATTTTTTTTAAAAAAGTACATGTGTGTATGGAGGGAGAGTTGTGTATGTTATATAGTTCCTCCCTCTTCTCAGGCACTTTTAGGATGTGTTCGTTTCATCATCGAGAGAAGAGGAAATAGTGATATGTATGTGCTGTTAATCTTGTGGCTTATGTACTGGAAAATATGTTCAAGATAATCTACTTTTGTGTCCTCGTTTTACATTAGTACTTAGAAACTTAATCTTACTGGTCAAAATGTGTTTAGTCTTGTCTTCCCCCACTTAAAAAAAAGAAATCAGAAAATGTTGCTTTCTTCCCAAATACTAGGAATAAAAGAACTCTTTTGTAGATAACACAATTATTTAATATATATGTGTATATTTAATAGATATAATCTGTATTCCTTATATAATATATATATACCTTATATAAGAATATAAAACCTTAATAAGAAAAAACTAATGAGCTAAATAGCAAGTGAGAACATATTTCACTCCTGTGGTTTGTTCTCACTAACAAGGAGAATCACCACAGCTTGTAAAAAAAATCATAATGATGGAAATATTTCTAAAGGGTTGAATGCCTGGGGTACCAAATGAGGAGGAAGATGAGGCTCTGTCCTCTCTGTGCCCATCTCAGTCTTGTACTTAGTGCTTTGCTGCTGGAGTCTACTGCCCGTGGTGCCAGAATGTGCTTCACATTACTACATGGCTTCTGAGGTAAGAGCCTGAAACAGATATTTCTGTCCTGGTACATTTTCATCTTATGAGCTGCTTTATCTTATGGAATTAAATTGCCATAGTCAGTAGGGGGAAAATAATAACCATGCTATAATATATGCCTTAGAATGCTTGACTTGGTCACAGAAATAGGTCTGACTTACAGAATTTTTTTCCTGATCTCTAAAATTGCCAACCATTTCTACCAGCCAAACCTTGGAAAACACTTTCAGGATGAATGGAAAATTTTGCCTCTTAAAATTCTTTTAAAGACTTAACAAATCATTGTCTCGGGTTCTAGCCAAATTAGGGGAGAAATAAAAAGATTTCATCTTCATTGTAAGTACATTTCTTGATCTTTTTATCCTTTTCTCTTTTAGTGTCATGGTAGAAAGAACACTGATCTGGAAATGAGGTGATCTAGGGTTGAGTCACAGCTGTGCCCATAGCCAACTTTGTGTCTTAGGAAAGCAGTTAACCTTTTTTGTCTATAAAATAAAAGAACAATCCAACCAGATGGCATCTAAAGTTATTATATTGTAAGCTTTCCACTCTCAGGTTGGATTATAAACCTTTTCTGAAGACCAAATTCTAATTTGATCCTGAGGAGTCACTCAAATCCCAGAGCCTCCCCTAAGCCCACCCCCATAAAAACTCCAAAATGTGACTCAGGTGGTTTATCATAATTAATCCCTGGATTTCTTTCAAAACAGTTAATGTCTATGTAAGACTGGCAGAGAGAGCAAAGAGATGAGAAAGTTTAAACTATCCTGAGAAAAGCAAAATAAAGAATGTGATACTCTTTCTATCAGAAGCAAATGTGACATGGATGTACAGATTACACATGACTTCATTCTGAGAGAACATTCTGGAAATGTTCCCAGGAGGCATGATAGGGCATCAAGTGACAGCACAACTTAGTAAGGTTATAACTGAGGTGTTATAATCAGTGCAATTTTATTACCAAGGGGAAAAATTAAAACCTCAGCCTAGACAGCAGGGTAGTAACACAGCTGTTCTCTGACTGCCTGCCCAAGGCCAAGCCAAACCCACAAGGTGCTGTCAAATCTGAGGACAGGCTAGGAGAGCAGGGCCTGGGCTCAGCTGAGGAAGAAAGGGCGCCATACTCCCCTGGCCTGTTCTGTTTCTTGGTTGTGTTTTTGTGTTGGGTTTTATTTTTCATTACCGCCACAAAAAAAAAAGCCCTAAGATTTACTGACTTTGCTTCTGATCAATTTATTTTTTCTTCAGAAAATCCACTCTCTTCTCTAAACTTTTATTTTATAACCTTCTCCTCAGATTCCCTTAATCTTTCAATAACTTTTCACTTTCAAGCACATAAACAAAACTACATTTCATTTTTCATACTCCTCTTATAAATGACCATATTCAAGCTTGGACCAGAATAGTAAGTCTCTGCTCTTTACTCTACAGCACTTGGCAAAGTCACCCCAAACTCTGATTTTACAGGATAAGGGTTTTCAGAGAGGGTTGTTGTTAAATTCCAGCTTTTCCCCCAGCAGTCATGAGATCATAAAGAAGTTTGTCCCACCTCTATGAGTCTCAGTTTAAATACCTCTAACAGTGAAAAACACATCCCTATTTGGGAGGGTTTTAATAAATGTTTAGATTTATGCATTGACTTAACACAACATATGGTACATGATAAAGGTTTATTTAACTTTTGTACTCCTGCTATTATTAACTATCATAACTAACTACTGTTATCAATGTAGTAGGTGAAAATTTAAAAAAAAATTATGAATCAAATAATGCAAAAAAAGAATGAGGTGTAATCATTACAATCATTTAATGGTATGATTTAAATTAAAATTAATTTGCTTAATTACATTGCTAGAAGAGCTAATTTGAGAATGAATCAACTGTTTCTATTGGTTATTAGCAATATCTATCATCAAGAATAATGACTGACAACAGCAAATGCTCAATAAATATTTGAATAAATGAACAAATGTCTCTCTCTATAAACTTTTGCTCAAATCAGGAGAGACTGGAGTGTTTCCATGTTTGCTCTCTTTTCTTGTGAGCTGGAAACCTGGACCAAATCCCACAAGCCTGACAAGATTTTCTGTACAGAAGCCCTGTTCCCTGCCATCTGTTTATTCTCATGAACTCCCTAACTTCTGAACATGCAACTTTCAAATAGGGAAACCTACTGTCCTTTATGTGCACTTTGTTCATTGTAAGGAAATTGGGGTGACCAGGTGTCCTTGAGGGGCAACAAACCTGCTCATGAAGGCTGTCATGGACCCTCTTTCTTCTGGACAAAACCACCCACAGGAGCACTGTTATCCACAACCATGGGCATCAATCTCAAAAAGCACATGAAAAAAAAAAAAAGTAAAAACTGCAGTGCAGGATCCTGAACTATGTTCTGTAATAGAAAAGGGACGTTAGTGGAAAATCTGGTGAAAACCCAAAGAAATCTGTTGTATCAATACTAATTTCTCAGTTTTGATAAATGAACTTTATGTGCCATGTTAACATTAGGAGAAGCCGGGTGAAAGATATATAATAACTCTGTGCTAACTTTGTAATTTTTCTGTAAACCAAAAAGTATTCAAAAATAAAGATTTGCTAAAAAATTAAAAATAAATAAAAAATTGGTCTTTAAAAATATCAAGAGAATGCAAGATACTGGCCAATTAGTTGGGATATGGTGTCAGCAGCTACAGTAGGGATCCATATAGGTTAATGACAAATACAAGAACATAGAAATGTGGGTGATATGATGTTTATAGTAAATATGTATGGTGCTTGCAAAGTGCCTGAAGTCTCTCAATTCTCACAATAATGTATAAAGTAGAAACTATTTATCTACTCATTTTAGAGATAAGAAAACCGAGGTTGAGAATACTTAAACTGCTTCCCAAAGGCACCAAGTGAGGTAGATATAAAACCAACATTACAAGATTAGGGATTTCAGCTCCTAATCCTGTGCTGTTAACTTTGATCATCCTGCAAGTAAGGCAAGATGCAGTAAAAAACAAAATGATGCTAAAGGCATGTATAGGAAAGATGAATCTGAAATTATCATAGCAAGTGGAGTCATGTACACAAATTTTAAATTAAAAGCAGTAGCAGAAAGAATGGAAATGCTCTGGCTTTGGATTCCTGCTCCACCATTAACTAGCTGTGACAACTTCATCCATCACCAAAAATGTTTAAGCCTCTGATTTTATATCTTTAAAAAGATGACAGTGATGATTATTTTCCAAGTATGTTCCAAAGCTATAATTCCACCATCGTAAGGTATAGTGTAAGTGTAGAAGTTGTATAAGGTTGATGATTAAGACACTCCACCAAAAAAACAAACACAGAAAATACTGGTTTATGTGAAGTCAAAATGGGTTGCTGTGGGAGCAGCATTAACATAGACATTTAATTCATTAATTCAGCCCCAAAACTGAGTAATTCAATATTTAAGAAATAAGTCTAGCAAGTCATCTAATATTTTATAGAGTAATAAAATAAAAAGTACTTGTGTTGATTTAATAGTAAATATAACTTAATGCCACAATAAATCATAATTGAGTGGAAATTGTTTGAATACCCAAATGTGCTAGACAGAGAATCAAAGCTTATGAAACAGAAATGAATAATATCTGATTTCTGACCTCCATATTTGAGAAATGCAGATAGTGAAGGTGATATAGACTTAAAAGATTATTCAATAAAAAGATGATGAGTGAAACTGAGAAAGATTGAAGAGAATGGACCATATCACTCAGACAAAGGAAAATAGAACATTTTTTTCAAGTGTAGAAGAGGGGGAGAATATTCTAGAAAAAGAGAATGTAAAGAAGTTGGGATGGGCCATCGATATAAATTTAGTATCATTGGTGAAGACCAAGAAAGGGAATCAAATGAGGTCTGTAAACAGGAAGCCACTTTGATTCAATTTTATTTTGGAGAATGACACAAACTATACTACTATGCTCTGACCTAATCAGGTCACATCTGGAATATTAGGTTCAGTTATAAGTGTTCCATTTTGAGAAGGGCACTGAGAAACAAGAGCACATGCAGAGACTACTGAGATGGCAAATGAGCTAAAAACCCTCTTAAGAGATGATAAAATTGCATTTTATACTAATTTCTATAGTCAAAAGCTACCCCCTAGTTTTCACTGACAAACCCATGCCCCCTGACGACTGCACCTGAATCCAATGTTTTCTCCATTTCTGTGAATTAGGGTTTTAATTTTTGTAAGTGGAAAGGCAGGAAGTTGGATCTAGTGCAAGTGTGTGAAAGAAGGAAAAGCCAACAGGAGAATGGAGGAGTACAGAATAGCATTTTCTTCTCACCAGTCTGGATTAATACGGATCCACTTTGGAAAGAAAGGAAGGAGCTGGAAGAACTGGTGAGGGAGCTTTACAACATGACTGAGAGCTGCTCCTGGCGTCTGGAGATGATTTAAGGCAGAAGGTTGGGAAGACATCCTTTGCTTTTCCTTACATGGTCTCTAGTAAAATTGGTGACTTGCTTGCTCTGAAGGTTTAGAAACCTTGGAATATCTGAGATATATTCTTGGCATGCCTTTGGGCAGTTTGTAGCAGGCAGTGACAACAAATATGGATAAGTACATGTCCAAGCAGGGTTGAGGCACAGGGCTATTGTTATGGTTTAGATTTCAGGTGTCCCCCCCAGAGTTTCTGTGTTGATGCAGGAATATTCAGAGGTGAAATGATTAGACTGTGAAAGCTATAACCTTTTCAGTCCATTCTAGTTTGAATGCACTGACTGGGTAGTGTGGCTAGAGGACCTGGGTCCCTAGTTTTGTGCCCTGGAAGGATGCATATTCCCTTGGTCCCTGTCCCTTGCTTCCTGGCCACTGTGAACTGATCAGTACTTTTCCACCCTGCCTTTCTGCCATGCTATTTTCCATCACCTTAGGTTCAGAGCAATGGAGTGGGCCCACCATGGATTGAACCTCTGAAATTATGACACAAAGCAAATTTTTCCTCCACTATGTTGTCCTTGTCAGGTATTTTGATCACAGCGATGGAAAAAGCTGACTAAAGCAGCTATTGTGCTTATTTATTGACTTAAGCAGTTATAACTGCTTTAAAACTCAAAAATGCCTTTGAAAATCACCAGATGGAATCAAAGGTAATGTGGGGATGAGATCAAAGTCCTGCCATTTCACAGATGGAAATAGTCAAGCCAGTAGACAATGAGCTTGACTCTCCATTTACCATGCTTTACCCTAAGAGGGTAGATTAAAAATGATTAAATCCTGTTACAAAGAAATACTATAGAAGTAGGTCAGGCACAATAAATAAAAATAATACAAAGGAAGACTTCATCTGAACACAAAATTAAAACCAACTAGAACTTGAACCTGTACAAAATCAAATACTGGAACAAGTAAATATGATCACTGGAAGTATTCAGGACAGAGATATATGGCTGGCTGTTCAGGATAGTATTAGAGAAATCTTAGTACTTAGAGTTAGTCTTACTCTGGTTTTTATACTGCTCTACAATGTACTTGTGGTGTGACCATGAGCAAACCTTTCTGAGATTTAGTTGATTAATCTGCAAGCAAGGATTATAACCACATTTCAGTTACTTTTAGAATAAAAATAGAATATGAAGCATCTAAAAGTGTCTGATATTCAGTAAGTGTTCAATCAATGGGAGCTGAGAGTCTCTTATCCCATTTCTGTCACCATAATCTCTTCAAAGAATAAAGTTAAAAGATACTCTTAGTTACTATTACTATATATTGTAAAATATACCATATATATATATATATATATATATATATATCTCAGTCAGACTGGTAGCTTAAACAACAATATTTTTTCTCAAAATTCTGGAGACTTCATGTCAG
>JAJEJO010001064.1:179300-276289 GCA_020662805.1 Glaucomys volans
ATATATATATATAATCTCAGTCAGACTGGTGGCTTAAACAACAATATTTTTTTCTAAAAATTCTGGAGACTTCATGTCAGAGATGAGTATGCCGAAATGGCCAGCTCTAGTGAGGGCCATCTTCTTGGCTTGCAGATGGCATCCCTCTTGCCATATCCTCCCGTCTTTCCTAGGAATGTGTGGGCAGAGGGAGGCATCTGTCTTCCTATTCTTACAAGGGCCCCAATCCTATCAGGGCCAACTTTTATGACTTCATTTAACCTTAATTACCTCCAAAAACTCTATCTCTAAATACAGTAACATTGGTGATTTAGGACATCAACGTGAATTTTGAGGGAAACAATTCAATCCATAGTGAACACTGAAAATTAGATCTCCACATTTCAAAAGCACTTTGTAGATGACAAAGCCCTTATTTCTTTTAATTCTGTGCCCTACTCCTACTCCACCACTATTGCCAACTTTCAGAGATCTTTCCAACTCTCAGTCCTCACAACCTTTCTATCATCGCTCCTCCAGGTAAGATACCCTCATGTGGCCCCATATAACACTCTGTATGTATCTCTATTCTGCCGCATTTCACAAAACTGCATTAAGCATTTTGAGTCTTTTCTAAAGATCCCAGTCCTCTAGTACTGCTCTAAGCTCCACTGTAATATAGATAGCTTCTGCCTTTTCCACTTCTATTTCCTGAGCTAACATACTTCTGTTACACAATATTTTGCATTAAGTATCAATTAATAAAAAATAAATGTGAAGTAAACTCTTTACATACTTCAACTCTCAGCACTCTTGTACATGCTGTCTACTTGAAATCCAACCAACAAAACTTTATCACCTGAAGTGAATCAATTGCTTCCTTTCAAGTTTACATTGTCCATGCTTCTGGTATACCATTAACCAAACTATATCACAGCTAACTGTATTTGTACGGCCATCTCCCCCAAAACAAATCATAAATGCCTTGGTGAGACTTGTGGGGAGTTGCTATAGAAATTTTTAATGAAATTAAGTTACTTGGTATTTGAAGGCAAATCTCAAAAAGTTTGAACTTTCCTCGTGCTTCTTTCCATCCAAAGCTAAACATCACTGTTCATTATAAAGAAGAAGATGGCATATACATGAGACAAGTTTCAAATTCCACTGTGTGTGATTTTCAGTTTAAATTAGCTGGGGTTGAAGAACATAATACTGTCACAGGACCAAAGTAGGATAACAAAGTTTAAACTAAAAATTAATGTGGAGAAGAAGCTAGGTGTGGTGGTGCATACGTATGATCCCAACAGTTTGGGAGGCTGAGGCAGGAGGATCACAAGTTCAAAGCCAACCTCAGCAATAATGGGGCACTAAGCAACTCACTGAGACTCTATCTCTAAATAAAATACAAAATAGAGCTGGGATTGTGGCTCAATGGTCAAGTGCTCCTCAGTTCATTCCCAGGCAACCACTCCCAAAAACAAAGTTAATGTGGAGAAATAACTCTGGGAAACTATCACATCTTCAGGTGGCACAGGAACAAGTTTGAAGAGTTTGACACTGACTCTATTGTATGACCAAGTAAATGGCAACTGTGTAGACATATTAAAGTCCCATTGCATTAATTCTTTATAAAACCAATATACACACTTACATACATGCACTTTTCTGTACTCCAATGGAGGCCCTTCATCATGTAATTTTATTGATTCCAAAGACTATGAATCCTTGACACATATAATTAAAGCATTAATAAAATTCACTTTTGTTCTTAGGGTGACCTCAGTTAAACATAAAGATGCATTCACATGACTTTGTTCATCTTGCTATGAAGCACGCAGAATTTTGATTCTCAATAGTTAGGCAAACTGATAAGATGATAGGCTTACACATGAAACAGTGAGGTGTGTGGTTTCAGCTATTGACTTACTGTAGCACGAAACAGTGATGTGGAAGAGTTCACTGTAGTCTAAGACTATAGGTTCAGGGAACTGATTCCTTTAGTTCCACAGGATGCCCATGACATGCTGTAATAACCCCTGATAAAGCATCTCAATCTTTATTTCTAATCCAGATACTACCTTGGGCTCTCCTGACAAACACAAAATGTGAGTTTGCTAATGTCAACCCATAAACTAAACATTAGTGTATCATGTTTCTCTTTCTATGTTAAAAAAAAAAAATGTCCAGTGCACTGGCACATGCCTGTAATCCCAATGGCTTGCAAGACTGAGGCAGGAGGATCACAAATTCAAAGTCAGCCTCAGCAGTTTAGCAGATCCTAAGTAACTCAGAGAGTTGCTGTCCGTAAATATAATACAGAAAAGGACTGGGGAGGTGGTTAGTGGTTAGGTGCCCGTGGGTTCAACCCCAATACCAAAAAATTAATTAATTAATTAATTAAATTCATTTCTTATACATCTTTTGGAGTGTTGGTTTATGTTGTATAGACATATGCAACAATATTATTAAGTTACTTTTATTACAATGTGCACAAGAAGACATAAAAGGAAAATAAATTTAATATTAAATGAAAAATATGATCATGCTTTAACTAATACAAATTTAATACAAAATAAATGGTAAAAATGAATGTTCTAATAAACATAATCATTTAAACCATGATACCTAATTTTAAAGTCTTCTCAAAGCTTAAAAAGAAACTATGGGATGGAAGAAGGTTATGGAAGAAATACATTGTTCGCCCTTTTTTACTATCATCTATAGATATTTAAAGGATATGGCTTTAATTGGGCTGGTAAAATTCCATCTTCTGACATGTTAATGAAAACATTTACTTATTTATTCAAATTTATTTTATTATCCAAATTTATTTTTAATAAATTTATCCAGATTAATAAAAATGAGTGACATTTTTCTATTTTTAATAAATTGATCTTAAATATGTCCAAATGATTTTGGAAATTTAAAAGTTTAAAATTCTGTTCATAAGTTTTTAAGGATGTAGAGGTGAGGGATTTTTTTAAAGTGAAGACACACCTGAATACTCTCTAGCAACCAGAGCTAGACAATTCCAGGCATACTTTTTCTAAGTATTTTGTCCAGAGCATACATTCTTTTGAAAAAATTTCTTTCTTATCATCACTTTGCAGGGAACTTTAAATATATATAGATTTTTATAACCACTGTGTAGCACCATATCAAAACTCTTAGTCATTACTGTCAGCTTGCTATTTGAAATTCTCATCTTCTATAAAAGGAAAGTGCATAACTTTATGAACCTTCTGTAATTTTTTTTTCTTTTTAATGATGGGGATCAAACCCAGGGCCTTGCGTATGCTAAGTACCCACTACATCCCCAGCCCAGCTGTTTTACACTTTTGTTCTATAACTTTCTTTTTTCTTTTTCTTTTTCCTTTTTTTGTTGTTTGTTGTTGTTTGTGTTTGTTTGTTTGTTTTTGCATGAGCCCTTTTAAATATTATGGATAGCAGCTAGGTCTCACCAATATCTACTCTCCTATTTTTTAGTGAGAAAGCAACTGAACTTTAACTGGGGCATCCATAAATAGTTGTTATTAACATTTTTTTAGATTCCTTTGCAGCTAGGTATGTCCATGGAAATAAATGCTGGCAAATGGGAAGTGAGGTTAAGTGTAACAGGAGACTTCCTGAGTGTCCTGTTTTCTTCAGATTCCTGGCCCTCGATGGCCAGTAGGTGGATAGGGTACTGAAGTGTCTTTCACCATACAAATGGCAGAACCCCCTTGAAGATGACAGAGTAAGAAAACATAGTGAACAAAGTCTTCATCATCATTACACTGACAGTATAGCCCCAGATGGCACATTTTAGAGTATCCTTTGAGAAAGAGAAGAAGAAAAATGAAAGTTCTAACATCTTCTTTCTGCCTCATAGAGGATTATCTTCAGCAACTGAACTTTGAAGAATACTGCTCAAGAGAATCCACTTTTCAGAAATTTAAATATGTGCAACTGGTAAAATAAAACACAAGGCAGGAGCCAAGGAGGACTTATCCAACAAAAGGGACTAGGGGACTAATTTCTTTCCTTATTTTTCTTACATTCTGCTTTCTTTTAATTCTGTTTCTCCTGTTAATTTTGCCTTAAAACTTAATTTCAGACAACTTGATTTGCTCAAATATAGCTTTTATATAGTTGTTTTAAAGTGATCATGCACAGTTTTTACCAAAATGCTGCATTATAAATAGCTTGTTCACATATTATTAGACATTTTTTTTTTACCAATTGTATTAGCTAGGGTTCTCCAGAGAAACAGAACCAATAGGATTGATGGATAGATTAGATAGATAGATGATGATAGATAGATAGATGATAGATAGATGATAGATGATAGATAGATGATAGATGATAGATAGATTGATGATAGATAGATAGATAGATAGATAGATAGATAGATAGATAGATAGGAGATTTATTATGGGAATGGCAAAAGCAATCAAAGTGGTGGAAAAGATGCCTTCTACAAGTTGGAGAAAACAATGAGGGGTAGTGTAATTCTGTCAGAGCTCCACAGGACCCTAAGTACTTTTGAGTGTGAAGGGATCCTGAGAAGACACTGTTTAATGAGACAGGCATCATTACCCTATGTACACATATGATTAATAGTAATGATATGAATGTGCATCATGCACAACCATAGAAATGAAAATTTGTACCCCATATGTATACAATGAATCAAAATGAAGTTTGTAAAAATAAAAATAAAAAAATTTAAAAAAAGAACCAATGTTCTGATAGGATCGCCTCCCTCCACAGATAAGTCAGTGAAACTCAGATCCCCACTTATGAGTAGAACCTGGCTCCAGGTCATCAAAGTAATCAAACACAGAGCCTAGACCAGAACCCAACCCTCTCTGCTATTTCTCAGAGCTGAACTGGAAAGAAGAAAAATGTTTCAGCACATTTAAGCACCTAAACCTGATTTGATGTGAGAGTTCTGGGAAAGTAAGTTGGCAGATAATGAAAATGAGTGAAGGAGAATGAAGAGCAGTCATTTCTCTCTAGGTCTCAAAGTGGAAAAATGTCATAGAAGACACACACACACATTCTTAAATAAAAGTTTTCCAGAGATAAGCAGAATGAACAAAAAAAGTAACCTCCTAATACCAAGACTTCTTTATGCCGTAAGTCTCCATCCCCAGTGAAATGAATGTCTTAACAAAGACTACAATCCTTTCAAAAGAAATAAATCATGAGTTAAATGAACACAGAGTATCATGCAGCTCCCCTTTGAGGAATAAGAGCACCATGGCCCTCTCTGAAGGAAAGCAATTACAACTGGGTCCTTAGGACATATTCTGTGCTCTTTATCATAAATCAAAGTCAGTCTCCAAAGGAGAAATACCCAATGTCCTCAGTGAAAGTGAGACCTCCTAACTGCTTATCACCTCCAAAGGAAACAGAAACTTGGGGTTAAATATTCCATATTTGAGTCAAACCATAATGTTCTCCAGGTACATTCAGATACCTGGAGATTTGGTATAGGCCAAAGCTGGCAAGGGGAGAGCATGATAATAAATCCATATAAAGTTTAGGAAGCAAACTACTGAAAACAACTACCATTCCCATTGGCACCTTATGGTGTTTCCCTTGAAATTCAATGTCCAGCAGATTTCATGGAAATGGAGAGTGTGGCAGACTCTCAGGGCCAAACAACGAGCATCTCAGGCCAGAGATCAGGATGGCACTTGGATCACAAGAGCTGATATGGAGCAGACCCACTGGGTGTGCGGACAAAGAATAAAAAAAGAAACCACTGATAACTGCAGGAACACACAATGGACAACTAAATTAAAACTTGAATCAAGAAGAAAATAGTTTTGAAATGTTTGGAAAACTAAATTTTTCCTTAAAAAATCAAATTTAGAACATCCTTTAGAATATTAGAATATCCTTGAACAAAATTTCTTCTCTTTCTACCCCTCTCTCTAAAATATACTATCATATATTGGTTTTTATTTTCACAACATTAATTATGATCTAAAATATGTATTTATATTTACTTGTCTTTTTTGTCTTTGTTGTTGCTTTTTTATTTTTAGTTTTTAGTTTCCTCTCCCACTCACAGAATATAAACTATGTGAGGGTTGGCCTATGTCCCAAGAAAGTGGAACAATGCCTGCTACACATAGGATCTTAAAAAATATATGTTGAATATACAAATGTATGAACAGGGATCAACCTCTCCTCTATTCAATTTATCCTCTTCTCTCTTCCAAGTCCCATGTGGAAACCTCTCCTTGGCAGACACTAAAGAGGAACCATATGGGGAATAAGCTCTGGGAATACAGTTCCTTATTTCTTCCCTGCCTAAGAATGTGCTAGTGGTGAACCTAAGCTGAAAATAGACAATCCGTCATGAGGGAGGTGGAAATGTACTCTGGGTCCCATGGCAGGCTCTCTTTGTGCTACTTCACGGAAATAGTTGTCAAAAGTTCCCTAGTAATTGCCAGAGTGCCATCAAGCATAAATGCACAAGCCCTGTTCTCCTATAGGAAAAGACTCTGAAAGTTAAAAAAAAAAAAAAAAAGGAAGTCACCAACAGGCACAGGCATGGCCATATGAGCTGAAACCAGAAGTGAATACAGTAGGGTAGAACAAAGAAGGGTTGTTGGGGTGGTTGTTGGGGTGGTTGTTTTAACTGATTTTCTAATGCTTAATGAGCACCACTCCTGATGTCAGAACAGGCAGAAAAGGAGGCTGACTTCAGCTACCTGCAGGTGTGTGAGCAGCTAATGAAAGTGACAGCTAGGATGACATATAACCAGGGTGTTGAAAAATGAATTATCCATGTGGTTTAAATGGGCCAAATGATATATTGGAACACCATGCGGTTTGACACAAAGCATGGCATTCAAGATGGAAGATCCAAATCCTAACTTTGGCTCTAACACAGACCACTTTTACAAGACTGAATGAGTCATTTAAACCACACGATGCTGTGGTTTCTCCCTCAGTCAAATCAGTGTATCGAAATGTATTGCCCAGTCACAACACAGGATGTTGGGAGGAAACAAGGAACGGAGCAACAAACGCAGCCTATTCTGCACCCTGCAAGGTGCATGCTTTGTGCAAAATAATGGCCCTTATGTATACCTGTCAAGTCAGGACTCCTGCAGAATTAATCCATTTTTCAAACTGAGACTCCCACTTTTCTAAACTGTTGTAATGCATTAGAAATATTAAACGTCACTGCCCCAATTCTGCATTCCCTCTCTTTATGTCCAATTTTCTTGATGTGATACAAACATTTAGAATGGAAGAATCCATTTTAGTTGTGCCACATGATGCCCATAGTTTGCAGTGTTTCACCATAGCCTGCAAGATCCCTTCAGGCCAGAAGCATGCATCCTTGCCCCTGTATTCACAATCTTATATTTAGACCTTGCCAACAGGCCGGTTAGGTTGCTCCAAATCAAATAAACTCTGAAACCCACACAGTAAGTATTAGATCATTCCTGAGCTGGTGGTACACAGGCTGAAGATGCAAACAAAACTCAGGGCAAAAGGGAATCACCAGACATGAATTAGACACAGAGGTAATTATGGCATAATGGAAATAGAACAAGACAAGGAGTCAAAGTAGCCGAAGTTAAATACCAGCTCTGTCACTTAAGGTGTGACCTTCGCCAATCTGGAAGAGCACTTTGCACCTCAGCTCTAAAATTGGAATACTAGTTTACACCAATTGAACAAAGGCAAAAGGACATACATTAATCAACTCACCACGCACTGAGGACCTGTCTGAGTCACATTGCTTGGAGCCTAATTATAGCACTAAATTTACCTGTGTGACATTAGATATTTAACCTTTCTGTGCCTCAATTTTCTTATCTCTAAGACGAGGACAATAACAGAGACTGCCTTATAGGAGTTTTTGTGAGGATAAAATTAGAATCTTAGATAAACCAATTAGAACAGTCTGTGATTCCTTATTATTATTACTACTGTGTACCACACATACAGGACACAAAGATAAAATCAGATGAAAGAAGATCCGCGATCAAAAGAAGTCATAATGTATACCCAATGAATGATCTCCCAAAGTCTATCATAGATTTGTGATTCCTGCAATTTTAGTTTTGCCCTTTGGTTTTTGTCCTTACAGCCAAGGAATTTTCAAAAACATTGGGTGTTCATGGCAAAGTGGTTGCTTGTCTGTCGGTGCAAACTGTCCCTCCCATAAATCCCATTAGTGACAGCACCATTAACTCTCAATGGCAATTGTCATATCCCAAAAATCTAACCACTGCAGGACCAAGGAACAAGAGCAACAATGGATGCAACAAGGAAAAAGCAAATTTCATCGTCTTGTTAGTCTGAGAGCAAAGGGGACAACACAACAAAAAATTCCCTTTGTTCTTTCTGGGGATTTACATTTTATTGAAAAGTCTCATGATAAAGAATTAAAGAGGAATTTTAATTAACTCTGAATTATAGGCTCTTTGAAAATGCTGATGTGCTAAGTTTCCTCAGCCAACACTTTATAGTAATGATTGTTCCACTCAGGCTACTATCACAGAAGTATCATAAATGGGATGGCTTACGAACAATGAAGGTTTATCTCTCACAGTTCTGGTGACCTGGAAGTTCAAGGTCAAGGCACCAACTAACAGACTCAGCGACTGCTAAGGGCCTTTTCCTTGAACTGTGTCCTTGAGTGGCAGAAGAGGCAAAAAAGACTCCTGTGGGCCTCTTATGAGGACACTAATCCCATCCATGAAGACTGTTTCTTCATGACTTCTCACTTCCCACAGGATCCACTTCTTAAAACCATCCCAATGGGGAGAGGTTTCAACACATGAACCTGAAGGGACACACACTCGGTCCTTAGTAACTAAAGCACTAGTCCTCAGTGCTCTACCTTCCTCCTGCATTCCTCTCTCTGCAGACTTCCCTACTGAGACCCCACATCTTCTGTGACAGCCATTTTCCACTGGCTTCTTGTTACCAAATCTACAAACTTACCTTCATTGCTTCCTCTTCTTCCCTTTATTTTTGTACATCGTTCTTAAAGAGCTGTACTTTATCCCTAAGACCATGCCTATGTAATAAGCCCATCCAGTCTTCCCTGCTGTGGCTCCTATATGTAATTATCTCTTCCCTTCCTGCAACTTCCTGGTCCCTTCCCATGAGCGCTCCACTTCAGTATACAAACTTAATACAGGGCTGCACACAGCAGCATGCAAGAGAAAAGGGGAAAAATCTCTCCACTCAGTTCTCTAGCTTCAACTCTATCTTTTTCATCTTCTTAAAGGTTTCGATTCTCAATGTGGTTATCTACAATTGACATCTCTATTTCTTCACTTCCCTTTTTCTCTTTAACTCGTTCAAAGCAAGTTTCTGTTCCACTGAAACTATTCTTTCTGAGATATCCAATGATCTCCATTCCTATCTCTGAGTACAACTGACTCCCTCTCAACTTTTATCTTACTTGACCTAGGAACAGCATTTGACCTTGTTAACCACTTCCTTAGAAAAAAGAAACAGAAAAAAACACACACTTTTCACTAAGTATCAGGACTCAATGTACTGCCTTCCCCACATACTTCTTCAGCTATCTTGCCCTGGCTCTTTGCCTGCTCCTCCTTGTCTACTACCCCTTTTCTCAAGGTTGAAACTGAGCAGCACTATCCCCAGGACTCCATACTCCTTTCTCCACACACCTCCCAAGAATTTCCATGCTAAATTTAACATACATCTAGTTTGGACTGAACTTCAGATTCACATACCCACATACATGGTCCACATCTCTACCTGAGATGTCTCACAGGTATTTAAAGTTTTCCAAGACTGGTCGTCGTATCTGTAATGACCCAAGTGGCCAAGCCAGAAACAATCCTTGACTCCTTCCTGACATCTAATTAAATCATTTCCAACTTTTCATTTCTCATTTTACATGTCATTTTCTAAGAAGAGCCTTCCTTTGATCCAGAGATATAATTAGCTTCCTTCCCTTCCCCTTCTTCTCCAATTCTGTCTATATAAATCCAAACCATCATTTTCCTTTGCTCACATTTACACTCATCAGAATAGAATATGTGAAATATCTATCCTCACCATCAAGAAACTTAAATAGATGAATGAGAAGACAATTGGATACTTGTGTGGAAAGGAGGGGTAGGAGGAAGGAAAGAAGGAAGGATAGAAGGGAGAGAGGCAGGAAGGTATATAGGATTGAAGTAAGGAGGGAGGGAGGAAAGAAAGGAAAACAGGGGAAAGAACCAAATATATAAATTTGGAAGTCTTCAGAATAAAAATAATTTAAGGCAAATAAGGGAATGAAATTCTGTAAGAGAAATACCATTTTAAAAAAAAAGATTTTAAACAGAATTCACAGGTGCACAAAGCAAGGAATAAATTAAGAAAACTTGAGAGTGAGGATCATGGTCATATAAATTTAAATTTATGACCTTAAATTTTCTCAGGGACGAGTCATATCATGAATTAGTTTGCTTGTTATCAACCCTGTGATTTTAAATATGTTTCTTAGTTCTTCTGTGTCTTAGTTCCTTTATCTGTAAAATGGGAGCAATGATTGCATAAACCTCATAAGATTGTTGTAAGACTTGAAGGAGCTAATATTTACAAGATCTTGGGAATATGCAGAATGTCAGCCATCATCAGTGTTGTTAGTTTAAGCGACAGGATTTCATGGACAACTTTCCTTCACAACTCTGCTCAGCCCACGTTAACTTCCCTTTGCAGATAATCCCTTTGGAATAGTTTAGTACCAACTATGCTCAAAATAGAGGATGTAGCCCCAAACACATACACAACTTCAACTGATAGCACTCCACAAATACATCTTGAGAATTAATGCCTCTGTGATTTCATTTACTCTTGGCCCTCGATGTAGTATTTATGGGTGCATTAGAGAAACAGAACCAAAAGGATATATCTTTAAATCATATAAGATTATTTATAATCATATAAGATTAAATATTCATATAAGATTAATTTATTATACATATTACATATATGTAATATATATGTCATATATATATATACACACATATATGTTATGCTTTAGATACATAGTATCCTTCAATAACTCATGTGTGAGACAATGCAAGAATGTTTAGAGGTGAAATGATTGGATTATGAGAGCCCTTACCTAATCGGTACCTTAATCCTCTTGAATGGTAGGGTATGGCTGAAAGAGGTAGGTCCCTGGAGTACATTTGTTATCCCTGGTGAGCAGAACTCTCTCTACTTCCTGGCAGCCTTGTCTTGAGCTGCTTTCCTCATCCACACCCTTCCACCATGATGTTCTGCCTCACTTTGGGGCCCAGAGCAATGGAGTTGGCCATCTGCAGACTGAGACCTCTGCAATGGTGAGCACAAAATAAACTTTTCCTCCTCTAAAATTATTCTTGTCAGGACTTTTGGTCATAACCAAGAAAAATCTGATTCAAACAATAACCTATTTTATACACATTCTTAGGAAGAGATTTATCATACATATAAAAAGTTATACCTTATAAATACAACAAATATGACCTTATATACCTCCTGCAACAATGGAAACTAAGAAGTCCCAAGATCTGGAGTTGGCAAGCTGCAGACCCAGTATAACTAGGGGTTACTTTGAAAACCTGAAAGGTGGAGAGCCACTGGGGTAGTTTCCAGGCCTGATCTGAAGGCCTAAGATCCAAGGGGACAAAAGATCATCCGTATCCCAGCTTGAAGCAGTCAGAGCTAATTCAACCTGTCTCTGCCTCTTTGTTCTACTCAGGCCTGGACAGATTGGATGGTGCCACCCACACTGCAGGGAGCAATCTGCTTTACTCAGTTCACTAACTCAAACGCTAATCTCTTCTAGAAACACGCTCACAGACAAACCCAGAAATAATGTTTAACCAGCTCTATGCATCGCTTGGCCCAGTCAAGTGGACATATGCAATTAGCCATTGCAATCTGGAACATCTGCTCCTCACTTGCCACTCAGCAACCAGGTCTTCCCCTTCATTTCTCACACTTGGACCACCTGAGAACATTATTCTCTTCATAACTCCTGAAGTCCTTTGTTACAACTCCAACTAGTACAAAACCCAGGGTTCAAGTCTGTCTTGCAAAAGCAATCTTTTCTTAATTTGCCTTTGATTACCTATCATCTAGCAGAGAGGATACTAAAGTGCTCAATTATGCTTATTCATTTAAACTGATAAAGAGGTAAAAAAGGGTTATTAGTCTGAAAACTAAATATAAAGATTTGGGTCTTTTTTTTTTTCAGGAAGCTGGGGGAGCTTTTAAGAAATTTCCTTAAATCTCAATAAGAGAATATTAGAGTGCCAAGTACAATATCATACATCCTTGGAGGGGAAAAAAAGATGTATTATTCTCTATTAGAAAATGAGAAAAAGTAATAATTAAAGATTGATTGCAGTTCTTGTGAAAAAAAAACAAATAAAGCTCTGATACTTATTATTAGGAATTTTTTGCAAAAAAACCAATTCAACCATATGGTAATTCCTTAGACTTTTTCTCAAATCACATAATGTGAAGTACGCGAAGCAACTCTGGAGGTAGTTCAGGGAAAACACTGTCTTCACATATAATTTTAATAAATAGTTCAACTTGTTGAAAATGATTTAATGCTGTCTTAAGCTAAGCTGGGAACACAAAACCTTGCAAGAGTGATACTGGGTCTACTGATAAGCACTGGCATAGGGAGCTTCACCAATTCTTCCTGCCAGGCATTTAGAGAACACTGCAAACTCTGTTAAAGGTCATCATGTGCATGCTATGTTGGTTGAGCTCCAAAAGTGCATTAGATGGTTCTCTAAATGTGTTAATCATAGAGAGGAAATGTGAAGCATCCCCTTTCTTCAAAGAGTTTTCTGTCTGATTAGGGAGACATACAAGTAAAGAAATAACTTCAATGGACTTGCTTCTGTGAGTAATAAAGAAATAACACAGAGGAAAGTAATGAATGCTAAAGATCAATGATTCTAGGAAGCTCCATATGGAAAGTCATGACCCTTTAGCAAAGTATTGATATTTGTTTAAAAGTTTCATTCTTTATTATCTAAGCAAGCACATTTTAACTACTGAAATATCAGAAAGTACTGATAAAATAACACCTGCAATCTAATACCACCACCTAGAGTTACATATAATAAAATTTTAGATGTTTTCTATTATTTTTCCATTCACTTATTTTTCATGTTTTTGAGCTAACACTATATCTTATACTGATTCTTGACAGCATGTAAAATAGACATTTTAAATAATCCAGTCAACTAAAATATATTGATAAACTTTACATCTTTTTACAAACATGACTTTTAGGAATTCACCATGTTAAATTATTTTCCTAAACCAGTAGTCCTCCTTATCTACAAGGAAGACATCCCAAGACCCCAGTGGATGCTGGAAAAAATGGGTAGTCCTGAGCCCTCTAAGAAATAATTATCTTCCTAAACCTTTCCCCTCACTTAAAATGAGAATGTTGGATACTGCAGAAGAAAGAATATGATTTAAAATAATAATAATAAAGTTTTTACTGTATAATCAGCTTTAAAAATGTGCCCCATGACAGGATATGCATTTTAGGCCCCTGAAGAGAATATACAAAGGTACACAGCATTGGCATACAATAGTGGGTCCCACAATCCACAGGCATAGTTTCTTCTATTCCATAAAAATAAGTCAGGTGAGGAGGGATTTGCAGGGTGACAAGGGTAGGACACAGCTGAATAAGTAGATACAAACAGATCATGAATGTGCTTTTATGTCGTGATCAGTAACTTATCTTTTATCTAGAAGGCAATGGAAATTCAATAAATGTTTGCTCAATGTAATTGATTTACCCACTTAGGAAGAGTTTTCTTCCTTAAGTAAATAAGACCAGTAATGAAATATCTAGTGAGGGCCCAGCTGAAAATATTCTTTCCTCAGGAAGTGTACCTTACCCTCATAGCTGAAATTGGAGAAACCCTCCTATCCAATTTACTCAGGACTTCTAATCAATTAATCCACAAAACTGTAGCCACAAATGCTTCTTACATGATAAACACACATTGAGTATTCGTTTATTTGAAAACTTAGACAAATGCTTCAGTTACAATCTTTTGGTCAGGGATTTGTTGAGTCCCATCTGCTCTTTTGCATAGACCAAACCCATCATTCATAATACATGACACCCATTTTTAGGTTTTTAATATAGAATTCATCATCAAAAATCTTAACAAATATTTTATTTCTATGACTTTTTCAACTTTCAAAATTTCTATTGTTAACTCAATATTTTTCTTAGTAACTCATAATATAAATTCTTTTTAAAATCTGAATCCCGCCTAAATTTTATTGTAAAAATAAATTTCACTTAACTCTCTTCATATTTAATGTGTTGAGTGTCACATTTTAACTCCCTTAATATTTAATGTGTTGAGTAGTCACATTTATTAGTGAAACTGGCCTAATCAGGTTTGCAAACTATCACAACTGACTCTTGGGAATCATCACAAAAAAAGAAGCAAAATGACCAGGCCACTGTACACTTCAGTCAGTCTGCTTTGCAGAGTGGGTAGAGAGCACTGGCAAACCAGGCAAGACCCAAGTGGAGTTCTGTCAAGGAAGTTACCAAGAGGATTTCTCCCTTTGCCAAATCCTTGCCTTTGTCCTTTATCTAAAATTCTCTTCAGTCTCTCTGCAAATGTATTAAGAACCGGATTCACCTCCCACCACCGAATAATCCATTCCTAGTCCATTTTTGTGTCCATTACATAAAAACTTTCTTTATACTTTTATCTTACTGTCAAAGCAAAAAAGTTGAACCAATTCCACATAATATTTAAAAACATAAATATTATTCAAATTGATAATGATTTTGATTCTGGTCTTGGAAATCAGGATCAGGTCCTCATCCCCTCAGTGTTGAAAATTAAACACCCAAGAAACACCAAGGCAAGCATAAAAAAGCAAGTTTTATTTAATAAAGAGACCAAACAGAGGTGGCAGACTCCTCCAGAAAAAAGTTGAGGGCCCAGAGCTGGGTTCTCTGGGGAAGGTGTGTGTCTTGCCCCCTTTTTATGGATCCCAGATTTCCTTTCCCTCCCCACCTGCCCTTTCTTTCCTGTGTACCTGCCTAAGGGCAGGAAAGAGCATCCCAGGGGGTAATCATTAGCAGCTCCCCATATTGGAGGAGCCATTCCCTGTTTAGAAAAGGGTTGTGGGGGGATTCTCTGGAGGTGTTAGCAACCCACTTCCTTTTCTTTGATAATTAGTCTTCATCTTTCCAACCAGATCATTTACTATCTATGCTGACTGCCTGTCCTTTGCCCCATCTCAATTTTTACGTGTATCTTATTCCTACCTTGTGGGAGTTTCCCCACATATTCTTTAGTTATTGAAACCGTTTTCTGCAATAAATATTTATAAAATTGATTTAATGGTGGTATCACTTATTATTTTTAGGAAAAGAATATGTAACATCACAAAAGAGATCATACAGAAAATGTTCTATGACAATTGAGACTACACAGCCTTGTGCTAATTGGCTAATTGTTTTGCCTTTGCATACCCATGCCCCACTCTGAGTGCCATACCTGTTACTTTGACTGCTAAGAACTACTATCAATCTGTCAATCTGGGAGCCAGAGAGGTTTAATAGACAGGAGACACTGGCTGATGACTGGAGGATGAAAGGAGATGGGTCAGGAAATTTTGATCCTGACTCACCCCTCTTCACAGAGTCAAAGTTTTAGCAGTAGCCATGTCCCTTAACAACCTTATTTCCTGCAAGGCAGCCTAGTTCCAAGAAGTTAGCACCCAAAAGACTCCAGAAAAAGTATGCTCTCTCCATCCCACTTAGGTTACTAATGGCTCCCTAAGGGGCCTCAAGGACCCTCCTTGGTGCTCTTAACCCCACCTACACTCCTATAAATAGCCTTTCCATCCCAGCTAAGTGAGTGCTCTGTTTCCTGCTGGGATCCATGTTGATACAATCACCAAATATCAGTGTTGCAATAAATTTCTGTTATTCAAAGATACTGAAAATTTCTACTTTTTTTTTCCCTTTTTTATGCTGCATTTGCATCTAGCTGAGAGACTAAAGGGTTTGGAAAGACACTCTGGATCTTTAACACAACTTGAAAAGACACTTCCCAGTACTTAACAAATAGCATGATCCTACCTTTTGACCCAGAAGTTCTACTATTTAGACTCTATCATTTAGTAATACTAACCTAAGTGTTTAATGATACATCTCAGGAATCACAGACGTAAGGGCCCATGAGAACAAGCAGGTGCTTTAGATGGAGAAAGCCAGTGAAGTGCTATCTAATAGGGAGAGCAGGGATGGTAGCTGATGGAGTAACCATGAATTTATGAATGCAGCAGCCCTACTCTGTCAAAGCTAGTCTTTGAAATGCAAAAGCTAATCCTAGCAATTATGAATCTCTAAGTATTTCAGAAAAGCCAAAACTCTGCAAGTTCATTTAAATAATCTCAACTGAAATTTTTTGACTGATTTTTTAAAATTATTTTAAATGACATGGAATTCAAATCAAATGAAATGCAGCCTTTTTGTTTTGTTTGTGTTTGCACCATTCCTAGGAGTATTGCAATACCAAGTCAATGAATGGAGTTGATAAGGCAAATTTCCACTTTGTCTCTTATTTCTAAAGATCCAATTAATATATTGCCCTCAAATAGAGGACGCATAAGATATTAAACAGACAAAAACAAATACTGCACTTGATCCTAGCTCAAAGCCTGAGAAGTGGTAAACTTGTAATTTAGATCTGACTGTCAGAAGCAGTTTTTATCTTTGATGGATATGTAAGAATGTAATTAGCTACATTGTTTGAAACAGTAAACATTTAGAGGCAAACCTAATGTCATTCATGAGGTAGATTTTTAGATACATATGGGCTGGTATGTCCCAATTAAAAGAACAACGCAACTCTATATGTGTAAACTGAAGAGGATATGCTATTTACAGTCAAGTTATTTTTAGGCAATTTCAAAAATAACATAAAAGCAGCGATCAATATTTGAAAATATTTGTGTTGCATAATTGTGTGTACATGAATAAAGAATCATTCTGGAAACAAATACAATCAGATTGCTGCCAGTGATTTTAAAAAATAGTGTGAATGGAAATAACACAAATGTTTTTATCTTTCTATACTTTTCTTTTTCCTAATTTTTCACAGTTATAATATGTATGTCATTAAAATAAACATAATATCCAGCTAAAAGTTTCTCAAACCTCAATATTCATCAGACAGATTTGGGAAGTTTTGTACTGTCGTGAGCTACGGCAAAAAGAAATAGTCAATAGATTCTGCAATTAAGTCTTGCTAGGCACATTTCTTAGATATGTGCATGTATTAACTCAGTTAAAGCTCACAACAACTTCTATCATTTTCTCCACTTAACTGCCATGGGAACTAAGAGGTTAAAGTCACATAGCTAAGAAGTGGTGGAACTGGTCTTCAAAATATTAGTTTACCTCAAGAATTGTACACCAAACTCCAACAACACTGCCTACATACTGCCCATGCGATGCCAATAATTCAGTAATGGTTCAGGATAAAATAAGTTAATGTCACTCAAGTTCTTATTCATAAATTAGGTAAATTTAATTAATAGTACAATCACAAGAATGTTATATTCAAGTTATAAATAACATTTTTTGGGGGGAGGAAAACAACCCACAGAGAATTTTTCACATTTCTACTAAGGCTTAGAGCTTATAGCAATCCCCAGCACCACACACAAAAAAAAAGAAAAAAAAAAAAAAAAGAGTTTATAAATGTGCCTCTATCTGATACTAAAACAGTCAATAACTGCCTTTAAATATTCAGCCAAAGAAACATTTCAGTTGTCTTGGTGATAGATGCCAAAACATGATTTAAATAATGGTCAAGGTCATTTTACCTTCTGGGGAAGAAAGTATTGACTTTGTGAACTCTAAGAATAACATAGAAGATCACAATGTTTTGAAGGCATGCCTCTAACACCAAAAACTTCTCCTGTTACGCATGGCCACAATAGACTTGTCTTTGAAGAATGACCCATTGTTGAGCCGTGTGGGCTTGGTACACAACAAGCAATACTTTAGAATAGGCTAGAGGGGGCTTCAGAATTTTTCTTCCACAAGTTCCTACTCTTTGCATCCCTTCATCATTAATCAAAACAAGGACTGAGATTTGGCTCAGAAGGAAGATTTCAATTTTTCCATCAGTACTCTTCAGAGAATGATATAATTATAGCAAAAAAGATCCCGGTGTGATAAGGTTAGGTCAATACTGAAATTATTCATATTTACCAAGGGATGGAATGTGGTACACTCTCCTTCTGTATTCAATGTTAGCATCCATAATTCTCACCCTAATTCCCTCAATCCAACACATGAGCTCCCCTCCCGGGCATCTTCAAAGCATAGAATGAATTACTCTTTGGTCCTATTTTGCTTTTGTTTTTGATTTGCTAGCCAGAATAACTCCATATATTATGTGTTGCTTTAAATGAAAAATTCCTTTAAAAAAAAGGTTGTTAAAGCAGATTCATAAATGCCTAAAGATTAGGAGAAAAATGATAGATAAAATTGTAACTCATCACCAAACTATCAATTTCCAAACTACTAGATGAGCACATGACAAAGACAAGAGGAAGGGAACAGCTGTGGGCTTTGTCCTGCTGAAGAAACCAAATTAATTTGAGAGATAAAAATTAATGCTCATAAATCTAATGCATTTTTATTCGTAAGTGATGCATCCTCTGAGAGAGAAACTAGGAAAACTACCCCATTCACATTAACCTCAAAAAAAAAATAAAATACTTGGGAATCAATCTAACAAAAGATGTGAAAGACCTCTACACTGAGAACTACAGAACACTAAAGAAAGAAGTTAAAGAGCATCTGAGAAGATGGAAAGACCTCCCATGTTCTTGGATAGGCAGAATTAATATTGTCAAAATGGCCATACTTCCAAAAATGCTATACAAATTCATTGCAATTCCAATTAAAATCCCAATGACGGGCCTCATAGAAATAGAGCAAGCAATCATGAAATTCATTTGGAGGAATAAGAGACCCAGAATTGCTAAAGCAATCCTTAGCAAGAAGAGCGAAGCAGGGGGTTTCACAATACCAGACCTTCAACTATACTACAGAGCAATAGTAACAAAAACAGCATGGTATTGGTACCAAAATAGACAGGTAGATCAATGGTACAGAATAGAGGACACAGAGACAAACCCAAATAAGTACAGGTATCTCATACTTGACAAAGGAGGCAAAAACATGCAATGGAGAAAAGACAGCCTCTTCAACAAATGGTGCTGGGAAAACTGGAAATCCATATGCAGCAAAACGAAACTAAACCCATATCTCTCACCCTGTACAAAACTCAACTCAAAGTGGATCAAGGACCTAGAAATCAGACCAGAGACTCTGCACCTAATAGAAGAGAAAATAGGTCCAAATCTTCATCATGTTGGCCTAGGACCAGATTTCCTTAACATGACTCCCAAAGCACAAGAAATAAAAGCACGAATCAATGATTGGGATAGAGTCAAACTAAAAAGCTTTTTCTCAGCAAAGGAAACAATCAGTAATGTGAAGAGAGAGCCTTCAGAGTGGGAGAAAATCTTTGCCACACACACTTCGGACAGAGCACTAATCTCCAGAATCTACCAAGTACTCAAAAATCTTTACACCAAGAACACTAATAACCCAATCAATAAATGGGCCAAGGAAATGAACAGACACTTTACAGAGGAAGAGCTACAAGCAATCAACAGATTTATGAAAAAATGTTCAACATCCCTCGTTATAAGAGAAATGCAAATCAAAACCACCTTAAGATTTCATCTTACCCCAATTAGAATGTCTTATTAAGAACACAGGCAACAACAGGTGTTGGCGAGGATGTGGGGAAAAGGGTACACTCATACATTGCTGGTGGGAGTGCAAGTTGGTGCAGCCACTCTGGAAAGCAGTGTGGAGATTCCTTAGAAAACTTGGAGTGGATCCACCATTTGACCCCGCTATCCCACTCCTTGGCCTATACCCAAAGGACTTAAAATCAGATTACTACAGTGATGCAGCCACATCAATGTTCATAGCTGCTCAATTCACAATAGCTAGATTATGGAATCAACCTAGATGACCTTCAGTAGATGAATGGATAAAGAAACTGTGATATATATACACAATGGAATATTACTCAGCCATAAAGAAGAATAAAATTATGGCATTTGTAGGTAAATGGATGATGTTGGAGATTGTTATGCTAAGTGAGATCAGCCAATCCCAAAAATCCAAAGGCCGAATGGTCTCTCTGATAAATGAATGATGATGCATAATGTGGGGGGGAAGGGTGGCAAGAATGGAGGAAGGATAGATAGCATAGAAGGAAGGGAGGGGTGGGGGGCGGGGTGGGGGTAAAAATAATAACAGAATGTGTGACAGATACCTTTGCCCTGTGTACAGGCATGAACGCACAGATGGTGTGACTCTACTTTGTGTACAACCAGTGAAACAATAGCTGTACTCCATTTGTGTTCAATGAATCAATAAGTAAATAAAAAAATAATAATAATTTGAGAGATAGAATGGAGTGAATTAAAATTGAGAGAGACATAACAGTTTAAGAAAAGATCTCATTTGTTTTAGTTTCTTCTGCCTGTCTCTTGTTCCTGTGCTCATCCATCTTGGACCACAAAACTCAGGGCCATTTTCCAGAGGTGAGAGTATGAGGACTGGAAGATAAAGATATAAAATTGTCAGTTCTAAGATCAAAGCTTTACCTACACTAAGGATCAGAGGTGACAGATGGCCAGATTATATCTAGAGCAAAAAGCCAATTTAAGAAAAAAGTATACCAAGAAACACTACAATTTCGTGGTGACTACTGAAGTCCTCCATGATGCTCACATGTTTGCCCTAGACAGGTATGAAAAAAGCAAAAAACCCCTATTTTTATAGTTTTAACTAGGACCTAACAGCAGATTACTGCTAAACCTTTAATTCTAACTTCACTCGTAAAGTCCAGAAATATATTCACCTGCTTTCTAGGTATTCCATCCAGGGGCCCACGTATCTGGGTCCAAATTGTGTGAACTCTTAAAAGTGTGGGATTAATCTACACAGACTTGAATCTTAGCCTCACAAACTAGAGTCCCTCTGATTCTTTATAATATCTGTATATATGTCCTCGGGTTGTGATGAGGTTAATGTTTTTACATGGACAAAGCACTCAGTGGAGTCTTGCATTAAGTTCATGCCAAATAAATATTACCTTATGAATGCCATCATTATAGGCACAATACTCCTGTTAATTACATTGACATATTAATATCAATTGAATATTTATAAAATATAACCCTTCATCCATCCCTTGAAACCTGATATTTTTCCTGCATTTCCTCTCTTGATGAATTTCAGCATAATACACTTTTTTTCTAAATCAAAAACCTATAGAATATCTTCTCAATTCCCACCCCCCACTCAGCGTCTCCCTACCAACACAGATTTATCTTGTCAAGAACCCATTCACTATCATCTGTCCCCAACAGACTGCTTACATTTTACCAAAAGCATACCTATATCTTTAAACTATTCTCTCTGCCTGAAATCCTCTCCCGATTTATTTGATTGGTAATGCATTCTGTAAAAAAATCTTCTGGCTAAATATTACTACCTTTAGAATGGTTCTAATAACACTACCCCACCAAATGAGGGGGAATCACTTATTCTCTATGTTCCTTCCCATGAATAAAATACACGACCTACATCTAGTGCAGTAACTAGAAATAGTTAGGTTTCTCTTCTATGTCCGTGAGGAATCCCTGGGCCCGTGTCTTGTTTAGTTCAGGAACCCCGAGGGACGTGTAGCACCCACAATGTAACGAGAATAGGGACCAAGACTGTGGTCACTAAATTTCATAATGTTCCTATTTACTTCAAGATGTGATTTCCCAAAAGACAGTTTCCATTATATTTATAGAATCTTTAAATCACAACTGCCACATTAATCTGTGTTTATGATAAAATATCGCTTTTCCATGAATATTGCTGTTTGTATCCTGTGCATTCTGAGATAACACGAGTCTTTCCTTGCTATCAACTTATAGGCAAAAATACAAACCATCTCAAAAGAAATGTCTCACAATCCATCTCTAACTTCCTGGCATTTGACAAAATTAAGTTACAGAGTTTAACCAAAGGGGAAAATATTTCTAAATTGAATCTATTTGTGATATACTGGTTTAAAATTCAAAACTGCCAACATATTCTGTTTACTCCCTTGGCATCTGTTGCATCTGCCAACTGGTGGCCAAAAATTAGAGCAGACTTAACTAATTAGAAGGGTCCCCATCTGGTAGCTGAACTTCTTGTTTATGCTTCCTTTACATTCTAACTACAGAGATTCGAACCAGAACTTTTGTGGTTTGCAGCGTAGGAGGAGGCTCTCCTGGCTGGCTTCCGAGCTATTGTCCTGCTGAGCTGAACTTGGCCCCGATGGAAGTGTTCTCTGTGTTTTATGGCCTCCCTCCCTGTGTTCCCCTTGGGATGAATCATCTTTGCCACAGGAGTTTCCATTGTCTCTCAAAACACTTTTTTTTCATTCATTTTTTTATCTCTGTAGGTCTAAATCTAGGACTGTGAGTACTTTATGGAGAAATAAAAGCTTCCAAAAAGAATCTGTGATTTGGTAAAGTCAATACTATCCTAGAAACAAAATTTCTTCCAACTACATCCATGTAGTTCATTTCTTCACAGTTTTTATTTAATCAGTGAGTGTAGTTTTCTAACAAAGCAAACTCCTCACAGAATCGTGCAATGGGTACAATCACTGCCTGGATTAAAACTTCCATTGCAGTCCTGGTCATTGAGTCCTCAGGACATGGCAGACTGCTTCCGCACAGGGGTTCATTCTGCCCTTTCAGGCAGAGCTACCCTGCTGAGCTGCACAGAGTTCCAGGCAGGACTCCTGTTCCTGTCCTCGGCCAGAGCATCCTTTCTGCTCCTGCCTGCAATTGGAGGCCCACAGGCTGCGGGCGGTCCACATCTGAGCAGTGCTGGACCAGGGCCAGCGCACTCCAGAATTCCTTGCTTGAGGATTGGGAAACCTGCTTCCAGCCCTCCCTCAGTTGAAGGCTTGGCTTCAGGCTTCCAAGGAAGGTTCCAAGAAACTGATGACGTTTTCTGAAATTTACTTCTTCATTTTCCTCATACTTAATATCTTAAGAGAGATGCTGGCATATTTTGGCATTCCTATAGACCAGATTTTGCTGATTTGGGGAAAAAAAACAGGGATTAGCTCAAATTATTGTTTTTCATAATATTGGGAAATACTTCCTTTAGAACCTGTCAAAAACATGCTTTTGAATCAATCCTACTCTTGAACTCTGAGAAGTCTGATACTTTGATACTTGGGGACCTATGGTTCCATTTTTACTGGTATGTTACATTTAGCAAGTAATGAAGAAACTAGTTGTCTCTGATTTCAAAATAATATATGGAAAACTGGAGAGAAGAAAAATGTAGATTTTTCCATCCTTTGCAATCAGCTTGGGATCCATGGTCACCTGCTCTGAGGCACAGTAAACTAATAAAAAATGATCTGCTTATAAGCAAAACTGCAATTAACAATTAATTAACTTGAAAAATAGCTCTTGAAGATGAGCTAACTTTTCTTTGCTCTCAGATTGCTAAAATTATAGAAATGCAGGAACTGAGTCCTTGAACCTGAATGGGGATTTCAGTGGTGCAGGACAAATGCCATCATCCAGGACCGCTCATGTAAGTGTAGAACCAGATCAGTTTCCAAGTGTAGTGCTTTCTTCTCCTTCTCCACCACCACTGGCTCCTCAGTTTTCTTCTCTTCAGTCTTCAAGTTTTCTTTCCCTATCACCAGGATCTACGAATATTTGCAACTCAGATTATCCAGCAACTAAAATGAAAAAGCAGCACCCAGGTGCTATTCAAACCAATCATAGTCATCATTCATAAACAGGATGTGCCAAACATGTTGGATGTTCTAAAGAATATGAATAATTTTAAACTTCTTGCTATTGAAAGGTCATCTTGTGGGAGACCCATTCATAAGAGGAAGAATCAAAGTTCACATTAGGATCCAGCATCTTTAATATTGAGTGCACTCATGCAGAAATTTGCATTCTAAGAATATGATTCCTTTGATAAAATTTTAAAAAATTGATCTTGAGAGTCTTATCCATTTTCTAGTCCAAAAACTTCAAGGTTTGGGGATCATATTTTGCAGACAGAAAGACAGCAATCTAAAGGAAGAACTAATAAGCATAAAAAGATGTTATTCAAAGGATCAGCCACAAAAGCTCTGTTACACTTAGGAGGAAAGATGCAGAAATCTGAATGGCAAGCTTTTCAAAAGATCTCATCCTCTGCTAAGTGAGGTTGAATGAAGCCTGTATCCCAGGATATAGTAGTGCCCAGGTCTCAGGAAGGCTCATAAGACTATCCATTTCTGTTTTGGAAAGGAGTAGTACTTAACTAGCTACTGAAGAGAGTTAGGTGTATGGATTTTTTTCCCATGTACATTAATATTATTGAAAGCAGAATGTACACTTCAGCAATTTCCCTAAGCTATTATGACTTCCTGAGTTAAGAAACTTTAATAAATCTTTTAAAAATTGGTAGAGATCTGGTTTACATGACCTCCAGCAACTTGGAGATTTTCAAAGAGGATAAAATTAAAAATTTTCACTAAGAAGATCATAGTTTTCATCATAGGATTGACCTTTCTGAAACCTCTTCCTGAGATAATAAATTAGACTTGAACACAAATTTTGACTGTTTAAATGCTACAAGTCTTTGAAGAGTCTTCTTGACAAGTTTGGCCTGCACTTACTATGTAAATATATATGCCTAACATATGTATTTCCTTTGTTTATTATGATATTTATACTCTGTTCTGGTATGAATAGATTGCACAATAAATGTGTCTTTTGAACTTGGGAAAAAGAATCCTTGTTGGTATTAGTTGTGTGTCCCTCAGCAATTTCCCCTACACTTTCCTCATATGCAAATTTAGAGCAATATTTTAACTGTTATTTCATAGTATTATGAGTATTAAATGAAAAACTATGTGCAAAGTGCCTAGCACTAAAGTCTCACATAAAAAAAAAAAAACTGGTCAAAAAGTTAGTATTGACAACAGAGGCCTAAAATTATATATTCTTTTTTCATTTTTATTTTTAACTCATGCATAAAGAGATAAAAATCATACATATTAATGGGGTACCACACAACATGGTCTTTACCAGCATAATACACATTGCACCTGGTTGGTTGGTTTGGAGTTCAGTTACTTTGTTATGTTTTTAAAATTTCTCTTAGAAGCATTCCCTGAACACATTCCAGTCAACTTTAAATGAAGATTAATAGCATGATATGTGTGTCTGAAGAAAGCAAGCATAAGATTAATATATTATTAAGAGCAACAAAATTACTCTATTAATTTACTTTCTTTTGTCTATTCTCCATCATTAATTATTTCCCCTTTAGTAGATAGTAAATTCAAAAACAAACTTAACTGGGAAGATGTTGAACTGTTTTAAGCCTGTTTACAAGGGCAGGTAAAACATGACCTCTATCTTCAAAGAGTTCACAGTGTTTAGGGGAGCCAGTGATGGGATAAATAAATGTTTTTATATATTAACCCAAGTCTGTGATATAGAGTCTGGGAAAACTTCTAGGAGAAATGATCCCTGAGATGCCTTGCTAAAGGGTTCCAGGAGTTAGTGAAGCTCTGTATGATAGATGAGAGCCGTTACAGTTAAAAAGATCTGCGTGAACTCCATCATGGAGTGGAAATGGGAACAGTACAGTGTTTTGTTTTGTTCTGTTTTGTTCTGTTCTGTTTTGTTTTGTTTTGTATTAAGCAGGTTAGAATGACAGAGCCCTAAGTTGCATGGCAGGCCAGGAAGGGCCAAGATTGGAAAGGAGATGGGGCAACTGTGGAAAACCTTCTATAGGGTTTCATGGCACAAAGGTGATATTAAACCTTAAAATATATTTTAAATGATATTTTCAAGAGCATTGAGGAGGACAGATCTGAAGAAGCTACCAAGATAAATTTGTTGCAAATCAGCCATTAGTTAAGGAAAGATGACCTCAACTAAGACAGCAATAGTTTGAATAGAGAAGATAACATGGACCACCACCTCCCCAACAAAAAAGGATGTGAAATTGGAAGGCCTTGGTGTTCTATAAATGTAAGTGTTGGATATGGTATGGTAAATCTGGTATAACCACAGAAGAGATAAGAACACAAGTCTTAGAAGGAAGGAGCTTAGTATCCTCACAGGTTCTAGGCAGGACCCCACACATGCCATGCAGGGCCTCAAGGGAGAGCACCAGTGTCCTTCTGAAGACAGAGGGCATGAGCTAAGGAGAGCTTACGTAATGACCTCTACTACAGTTTCCTCCAAAAAGGCAAGATAAGACAACATGAAGAGTGAATGACTGGCCAGTTTGGATAATTTCAGCAGGCTCTAAGTCATACAAGTGGTTCCCAGTTATCTGGTGCCTGATCCTGAAACTATTCAGGTAGAGAAATACACTCCTTAGGTGTACAGGCCAGATAGAGAAGGTAAGGATCTAGACTGGTTAATTTGCTTCGCAGGCATTCTCCTAATTGAATCCTTGCTATCTCTGAGAATTGACTGGTGACAAAGATTTCTCCTTGACCAACTCTAGTCAGATTCCTCTGAGCCTTTCCTCACTAGGCTCCACTTTATCCATACACCCTTGAAGAAAATACTAAATTAGTTTCTAATAGCCTAATACTAAATTAGTTTCTAATAGCCTAATAGGTTATATCTCTCCAATGACCCTAGAGCTTCCTAAACCTGTCTAGCTGAGAAAATTCAAGACTACCCAATGATTTAATTTTGTTCCAGCTGATACCTGAAGATAGGAAGGACCCTGGGTCCCACTCTCTGAGAGAGTAGGAATTTAATACTGATCAGTGTCCCTTAACAAACACAGATGTAACCCACCCCTTTTTCCATGTTTGAACTTTTTTTCACTTCCCTGACTCTGTTGAACCCCCTACTCCTACTCCTCCTGATTCCTTCACCTTTGTACAAATTCAAGTTGAGTTGAGTTCATTATGGTCTCTTTTCTATACTGCAAAAGTATGTCACTGATGAAAACCTGTACTTACCACTTTGGGGGAGGATTTTGTTTATCTTCAGCACTCGCTTGAGGAGGGACAGTCTTTCTCTAGCCAGAAAGGTTTCCTAAGATGTCAAAACATCTAAATATACAGAAAATGAAAACCACATATACAATACACTTGCTGACCAATCAGATCTGGAGCATGTGTCCCTGCAGTCAAGAAGGAGGACAAGGACAACTCAGTTTGGAGTTGGGTGACTAAGGGGTCTGTGGGGCCACCCATGAAACCAGAAAACTTGAAGAGAAACCAGGCTATGCAGGAAGATAAGGAGTTTGATTGAATTTGAAGTGTCTATTCCACATGTAAGAATAAGGGGTTGGACAATTGTCAGCATAATGTTTACAAATCATGGGTGTTTTAGTCAGCTTTTTTGCTGCCCTGCCTAAAAGACATTACAAGAACAATTTTAAGAAGGAAAAGTTTATTTGGAGGCTCATGGTGTTTCAGAGGTCTCAGTCCATAGATAGCTGGCTCCATTCCCTGGGGCTTGAGGTGAGACAGAACATCATGGCAGAAGAGTATGGCAGAGAGAAGCAGCTCACGTGATGATCAGGAAACGGAGATTCTACTTGCCAGATACAAAATATATACCTCAAAGGCATGTCCCCACTGTACCACCTCCTACAGCCATGCCCTACATGCTTTTGGTTACCCCTCAGTTAATCCCATGAGGTGATTAATTCACTGATTGAAGTAAGTCTCCCATGATCCAATCATTTCTCCTCTGAAACTTGCATTTCCTCATACATGAGCTTTTAGGAGATACCTCACATACAACCCATAACAATGGAATGAATAAGAATATTCAAAAAGGAAATAGAGAAAAGGAATAGTCCAAAAATGAAATTGTTGGGGGACATAATTTGGGAGGGTACCAGTGATTGAACCCAGGGGAACTTAACCACTGAGCTATATTCCCATCCCATTTTATGTTTTATTTTGAGACAGGATCTTGCTAAGTTGCTTAGGGCCCCATTAAATTGCTGAGGTTGGCTTTGAACTTGTGATCCTCCTGCCTCAGCCTCCAGAGCCTCTGGTGCAAGCATGCACTACCTTGCCCAGTGGGACATGAACTTTTAATGAACAGAAAAAGAAGAGGAACCCATAACAATGACAGAGAATTAACAGGCAGGAAGGTCAAAAGAGAAAAGAATCATGGAAGCCTAAGACACAAAGCAGCAGAGGAAGGACAATAACAACACATGCATAATGAGGATCCCATGACATAACTTTAGGCCTAACGTGTAATGAGTCAGCCTGGACTTTGGAGCCAGATAAATAAGGATTCAAGTCCAAATTTCACAATGCACTATTTGTGTGACCTTGGATAAGTTATTTTAGACTCCAGGGTTCCATTTCCAGTATAAATGAAGCAATATACCTCCCTGTGAGGTTCACTGGGAGGGCTCAAACAGTTAAGCACCAGGTACAGTGCCGGCAGACAAGATTCCATCATTAAGGGTATCTATTTTGATTATTCTTTCTCTAAAAATATAATACTATACCTTGACTCCACAGTTTAAATTTTCTAATCAGCAAATAAACAGTATGATCTCTGCAAGCTGATTATGTGATTATGTGAACATGAGCACCATGCAATAACCATTCCCCAAAATCCTGGTACAAGCCTCAGCATATGTAGATAATGCATTCATAATTTAAAAGGCAATTCCTGGAGGATTCTTATAATCACAGGCCTAGCACTCCATCCATCTAGATAATTCCTTTAGATACAATGGAAGCTAAAGATTTTCAACTGTCCTTTGGTGGATCTTGGATAGAGGATTTATCATATTGTATGCAACACATTTTAGACACTTAGAAAAAGTTGGTTCTAAAGTGGAAACAAAAGTTTCCAGGTCAGCCCAAAGCCTCTCTTCTCTTGCCTATAAATTCAGACACAAACTATCTGTCATAGTTGCTCTCAGAGAGAAGACATGAAACATACAAAAACCTAAGGAAGCATAGCATACAATAAAGGCACACACACAATTTGGGGGTTACCAGATCAAATGCATTATACTAAGTTCTCAAAAGTATCCCCCAAAGACTCTGCATACAAGAAATACATTCTTCAGTAGCAGAGACATGACTTATTAAAAGATGAAGAGATCATAACATGAGCCTATCAGAAAAGACTCCAAAATTTTATTAGAAAGTAAATATTCTATAAAGAATAAGCAGAGTAGAGACCATTGAATCAAACAGGCAGGAAGAGCTCATGAAGCAGTTCATGCCTGTCTTGTATGCAGGAACCCAGACTTGAGCACCACCTTTGTGTGCAATTACTCAAGATTCATCACTACTTAGCAGGTGTTGGACCTGCTGTTCCCAAGGTGAACTCCCAATCTCCCAATCCAAGGATAAAGCCACCTAGCCACCTCCTGGCTGGAACTTGAGAATGGCCTGTACCTCTCTAAGTCCCAATTTGCTGTGTTAAAAACAGGGGAGTTTAGAGGACCAGCCTCATAGGGTGTTGTCAGAACCAATGGGATGAGTCCTAGAAGTGTCTGCCACAGCCTTGCATCAGGGAGTGGACTCACCTTGTCAGCCAGATGAAACCCTCCTGTCTCCAGCTGGGCCACAGAAGTGTGTGGAGCAGCCTACTCACACTGGGCCTCATTCTTTGATATTGTGTTCCCAGCTCATTTCCAGGTAGACTCAGTGAGGACTGTGGGTTTCTCTAGTGTTACATTCCCATCCTGCATGAAGAAGCTCTCTGCCAGGGGCCTCACCTAACTCAGGCTAGGGCAAAGAAATTTTGCATTCACAAGGGATGTTCCAAATTCCAAAAAGAGAAATTCCCATCCTAGTAATAGACAGACAGGGGCCAAGGGGGGTTGGCAGCTCCCATGAGATATTTAGGAAGCAGCTGGCATTCTGAGTGGGCTCATTTTCACACTGGGCTGGGACAAAGAATGGTGGGTTCAAAGATGGAACTGGTAGCAAACAGAAAAATGACTCCTTCCAATAAAGTGAAGTAAAATGAACAAACAAAAAAAGAAGAAGAAGCTTGCAATGAGTAGATTCATTCAATAATTGTATCCTATTCAAGGATGAGGAATTACTGGCCAAAAAAAAAAAAAAAGAAAGAAAGAAAAAAAAACTCTTAAGAGCAATGCCTGTCTGTTAAGGATGCATTAAGTCTGGGAAGAAAAAAACCCTGTGCAAGAATTTGAGGCTTTCCACTGAATAGAATGCAAGAGAAAATTAAATGTTTTAAATGTGATATTTTGAGAGCCTTGCAGTAAAATACAGCCAAAACTTGAATGGTTTGTCAAACTATAACTTTTTGATATCATTACAATGAAAAAAATTCTTGTCTTTCTTACTAGTTCATTGTCAGCACCTTTTATATAATTTGTCAAAATAGAGTGAGTAATAGATGGCCCAAGAACCTAACTTACTCTGTGACCTCTGTTCTGCTACTGATACAGCCAGTTGTTGTGGAAAACAAGCATTGCATAATAAAGCAAAAAGATTAAAAAGCTAACAAAGATCTCAACAGAACATCCTCCACCATCATTACAGGTTGTGAAATCTTAATGTGGAGTCAGCTAGGTGTCTATGCTATTTATCAGTGTCTAGAAAGAAACTGATTGGTACTATCTTTTGACCTCTTGTTTTTTTTTCAATTTTAAAATACAAGTTGCTTTCAATATTTAAAGACTCAACTTCACAGTTTACCAAGAAGAGTACAGGAATAGTCCCTGGAATTGAAGTGATAATTATCTTCTTAAAAAAGTACTTCTTAAAATATTTCTAGTTGTATTTTTTTTTTACAAAATGCAATGTTTTCAAAATTCCAAATAATTTTCAAAATTCATAATGAAATATTAGGTTGAATTACATCAAATTGCCAATTTTGTAGGTCAAAAATTGATTATTTCTAATGGTCCAACCTAATATATAACTTGGAAAATATTATTAAAAAGTCACGAATAAAATATAGGATGTACATATCCAGCTCCAAAAGAAATAAAACCTTATCAAAACAATGAAAACTCTCAGGTAAACAAGTAAACAGTCTTAGCCTTACCTATATACCCCTTCCAGATCTTCCAGATCGTTATTCAAATGGTCCCATCATGAACACTCTGGTACAAGTTCCCTGAGTACATGTACATGAGTTTCCCTGAGATGATACTTGAGCATAGAAGTGCTAACTTTTAGATCCTGTGCACCCTCTTCATCTCTAATGTTGCCCATGATTTTCTAATGTGCTGTTGTAATTATGTTCTCACCAGTAGTTAAAAGTACACATGATCCACATCTGCATCAGTACAGCATGACTAGAATTTTCATTGTATCCAATGTAAAGCATTTAGTCTATCTTTGTGGATTTAATCTGCATTTTCCTGGTTACTAGTAAAATAATTATGTATTAGTTATAAATGTTGCAGTTTCCAAATGAACATAAGTTATATATTTACTATAGGTTTATGAATTATCTGGGCATATCTGGAGTACTAATAGGGATCATTTGAAATTTATTTCAGTGAAAGTTCTAAGAACCTCTTAGGAGCCAGACAATTCCTGTGCACACACTTAGCTGAAGGCCATTTGGATAACTAAGAGCTAAAGTAAATCTCAAAGTTGTTTAGGTTAAGAGCCCATGTACTCCTCCTTTCACTCCTTTGGATCAGCCTCATGGAGTCAGGAATGAATTCTAGAGAGAGAGAAAGCCAGACAAGGGAAAAAAACTCTCTTGTTCAGATCTCTAAGACTCCAGAAGCTAAAGGCCACAATGCTTTGCAGTCTGCATAAGAGGGTGTGTTTCATTACAACTGCAACTCAAGGTGCTACGGTTTCCCCGATCTCCCACTCTGGACCTGACCAGAGCTCCAGAGGACTTTGACTTCAGTGCCCATGGGCATGTCTCCTGCTGAGGGCACAGATTACCAGGTCCACCTCAGAGCTTTAAGCCAGATTCTTCACACAGTTCATCTGTTCTAGGCATGAGACTAGTTTGGCATTTTGACAGATCACACTTCTCTGCTTCAATACTTCTTTCCATTGCCTCCCACCATTAAATGAAATAAACTATGTATCAAAACATTACATGTTACACTGTTCATAGATACATTTTCATGTTTTATGCATCATTTAAAAAATAAAATTTTAAAAATAAAATAGACTATGCCCTTACATGTATAGATTTAGAAGAGGAAACACTGACCATTGTTTTCTCACTTGCTTTGATGTAATTTTTAATTTATGTGCTTAAATAGGAAAAAAGCAATTTAGATCTCCTTGATTATGATGGTCAATTTTAAGGTATTAAGAATATGAAAGGAAGAAAACAATAAGAGGAAAAAAATAGCAGAACTTGACATTCTGTTCCATCTTTGTAGTTACCTGGCATATTTTATATCTAAGTCCTGCCCTCTCACTTAGGGCATAAGCATTTTTAGTGCTTGTAGCCCACCTGTGTCTTTGGCCTTGAGGTCCTAAACTTGACATCTCAGTTCCCCTACAGCATTTGTGAATGATACTATCAGCAGGCTCTTTGAAGCCCGTATAACTAGGTAGCAAACCTGAAGAATTAACTCTTAACCTTTTGGTTTTGCATAAGAGAAACTGATTGCTATTAAGTATATTAGTAATCCAACATATTAAATTACTTTTCTTTTTTTTTTTTGGTCCAGGGATTGAACTCAGGGACAGTCGGTCACTGAGCCACATCCCCAGCCCTATTTTGTATTTTATTTAGAGACAGGGTCTCACTGAGTTGCTTAGGGCCTCGCTAAGTTACTGAGGTTGACTTTGAACTCGTGATCCTCCTGACTCAGCCTCCCAAGTCACTTGGATTACAGGCATGCATCACCACACCTGGCTTAAATTACTTTTCTTTAGAAGAAAGGATTGGAGGTTTTAAAGAGAAAAGAGAAAAGGAGGAGGATGATCATTTTTTAATTAGAAATAAATCTATGAAAAAACAATTTTTTTAAATTTTTTAAAGTAAGAATAGTAGTTATTACTTTGGGACATTATTATAAGCCAAGCAACTCTCTCTGCTTCTACTGTTATTTATGGTTAGTTCGTCTTTCTCTCCCTGCTTCCTATACCCATCTTTACTCCTCTGCTCTGTGAGGCTGGGGCTAGGACTTTATACACCACATTTCTCAGACATTCCCACCAGCCGACTGGTTGCCTTGTAGCCTGTCCTAAAAAGAGGGCCTGAGAGTAATCAGGATCATAAGGAAGAGGCAAAGATAAGGGATATTTTTCTTTCTCTTTCTCTCTCTCCTTTTTCCTCCCCTTCTCCTATTTTCTGATCTGTGTCTTCTTCCAGAAGTTCTGGAAGATGCAGCAATCCTTTGGAAAGCCTAGTCCTCACCACAGGACCACATCCTCAACAATTTCAGAAGGGGCTATTTGTCCTAGGTCTGGGTATATCATCTCCTTTCTTTTTTCCCTTAGACTAGAAGCATTTTCTGCCAAAATCTGGCTCCGGATTACCTCATTTCTCCTCTTTATTTCCTCAGTGCTTTCAACATATGTGCAACTAATTTCCTATACTAAATTTTCTCTGTTTGAAAAACTTCGTGTTTTATGTTTTTCTGACTTGAAAAGTCAGATAAGCCATTATCTATTCATCAGTCCTTAACAGTCTTTAGCTGATTTGCCAGGAGTGAGGAAATTCAAACACATCTCTCCATATAAGAGTCTGAAAATTCCTTGGTCATATATGTATATATATGCACACATGTTAAGGAGCATTCTCAGAGAAGCAGATCATGGTATAATTTCTTTTATGTGAAATAACACACATACACACATATGCCTGCATGGGTCATCATACTAGCAAGTATCTCAAGGGAGAGAATATTGAAGGTTTTATGCTCATTTCTTTGTACAGAAATTGTCATTTTGATTATTTTGTAAAGCTATTTTTATTTTTTTAAGTTCAAATATCTTCAGGGCACACAAATGATTTGTGAAAATATTTCATATTTATTAATTTTACTATATTGATTGGATACAATATATAATGTAACAAATAGAAAATAAAATATAATGTGACAACCTTGTGCCTTCCTGATAATATTTAATAAACATTTATGAAATTAATATTATTTGTTTATTAAGTCTATTCCATTACACTATTTGTTGCATTACTATTTCTATTAAAGTATAAGCTTACATATCTGTGATAGATTCCAATATAAGACATCCTTACACCCTTGAATCTGATACTAATCTGAGTGAGATGATAAATGAACAAAAGTCTGAATCAAAATAAAATGAAGACCCAAATGTAAGATTGGTAATTACCTCTCTCATGCACCTGCTTTTACTGTAACTGAACAGCAGGATACTACATGATTCCATAGAACGTCTAAAAGGAATAAAGCTATTTCCACAGAACAAGGTAAAGATTGAGTGACTCCATTCTGTTGGTTTGTGCTACAAATTTAATGCTATTTAAATGTATTTTTTATAGTGTGTTAATAACAGTAATAAAAAAAGAGGAAAAAATGACAACATACAGCTATGTTATAACAAGCAGATGGTGGCTGGAGATGGGCTGTTCTCCAACTGTTCCCATTCTTTTCCAATTCATGATCAGTAAAAGGAATAAACATTTATGTTCCCCAGTCTGCCATAATCTTCCAGTTGCAAAATATGAAAACTCAGTGCCTTACCAGAAGAATATTCTATACAAAAATGATCTACTGTTCTGAAATTGGACTTGCTAGTCTGATCCATGAATGGTGATCTAGAAGGATGAGGAATGTCCATCTTTTGGGGTTATAGACAACATTGCTGCCTATAATTAGGATTCCTCCATTAAACAAGGAGATCTGACAACAATATAAGTGTAATTGATTAATAAAGACATATTTAGATCTGCTCCCTGCTGCTGCCCAAATTTCTTTGTTAACTTATTTTAATGAACATCATGATGGAACACAGCAGTCATAAGTATTAGTGTACATATTTGCATTCTGTTTTGAGGAGTATTTTTGGGGACATGAATTAGCAATGATTTTTAAAAATTAATTTGGGGACATATGTAAGGAAACATACTGTACATCAAAAAGAGTGATCTCAATCATAAGGATTCAGTGGTCCAATGCTTTCTAGTTGGTTCTATGCCACAGAAGTTCACATCTTCCAATTATTTTCATAAAATCTAGATTTACTGCATTCTTGATATACTATTAGATTCAGTCATTCCAAGAAAATCTATGGCATAGACAAAGCTATTTTTTTTTCCATCTATATATCACCATTTCTGAATATGAACCTGAATTTTATGTACCATTTTTATCCCCAATAGGCAACGAAAGTCTTTATGCCCCTCTTTATTTTCCTTAAAGAAGCCAGCACTGCACATAGAGTCTGATACACATTCACACTGAAGTGCAAATGACTGCCACCATGCATATAAGAATTAGAGCTGTGAGTGCAGTTTGTACTGAACTGATGATAAAACATTGAATCTTCTATGGCATTGATACTGTTTCAGCTCAAGCTCTGACCTGACTCACCTGGACTCGTTCAACAACCTTTAAAATATTCCCCTTTTCTCCATGGTCTGACTCCTTCAGGTCAATTCAAGAGATTATCAGACTATTCCATCCCAATTTTTTTAGAGACAATTTCCTCTGCCTAAAAAAGACTCCCAACTCAGTACTGGATAAAATTTAGACACTAACTTTTCTATATTTTTCGACCTATCTCTTCCTATACCACTCTTACATTTTAAGTTCCATTCCTTACTAAATCTCTAGAAATTTCAGTTTGCAATGTTTCATGCTGCCATGTTTTATTGTGTGTGTTTGTTTTATTTTTATTGATCTCAGTAAGTTCCATCTTTGATCCATGATGAATCCCTACTGTTTTCAAGACTTAGCTCCAATATGAGTTCCTCTCTGCAGCCCGCCTTGGCACTGTGTAGAAACCTCTGCTCCCTACTTGACAATCCTGTACACACCTTTGTTTATCCGTCTGATATTAGACTGTGAACCCCTAGAGGCCTGTGTCTCCTTTCCTTTGCTTCCCATAAAACTAAGCATTCTGGTTGTTTTATGCATATCTGTTAACTAAAATGAAATAACAAAGTTGAAATTATTAAATTTAAAGCATCATTAAACTAATAAAAGACATATTTTGGGAATGGGAGCTTCACACTTGAAGCCATAATCTGCATATACAGCTGCTTAATCATGAGACTAATGTATAGAAAATCCACATTCTTTACATCAACTCTTAGTAGACATTTGGTAGGTATTTTACTATTTTCTCCCTTTATAAATGATTCTGAGTTTTCCAGCTATGTGGATTGTATGGAAACAGTTTATATCTAAGGTGGTAAGTTTTTCTGTCCCCTAAAAGAAACTCCCAGTCACAGACAGTGTCACATGACGCAAGTCAACCCAGTCAAAACCAATGAAACTCAGTTTGGGGATTCTGTCAGTGAACAGGGAGGTGAATTTTTGTTTCCTTGTAGATATGTAAATATAAACAAAGACAGACATACCCAAGGAAGTAAAGGCAATCACTCTATGGTACCTGTTTTGGAACAAAGCCAACACTGAGAAATGAAAGCCAAACATGGAAAGAATCTACATCTTGGTAATATGTATGAGCTTTGGATCAAGCTGCTTCTACAAGGCTTATTACAGTTCAAATATTTCTGTTAGTTTTTTAATAACATTTTTATTTTTTAGAGCAGTTTTAACTTCATAGAAAAATTACAAAGAAAGTACAGTGAGTTCTCAAGTATTTCTTCCTTGCCCCCAACATATGCGCTTTCTTCCCAGATCAATTTAATTTCCTCTTTGCATTCTTTGTCTGTACCAAAAAAACATTTGGAAGAATGCTGAGGCATAAGTCTCAGAAATAATTTTTCTTCCAAAATGGCAGGTCTGAACTCAGAGTCATGTGCTTTTCTCCACCTGATTCAGTCCCAAGAGTTTAACATATTATGTAATTAAGCATAAAAAAATACCAGTCAGTTTTAGGCTCTGACATATTAATATGTAAAGAATAATGTAGTCACTTTCAAGTAGAGAAAACATGAAATGAAAGAAAAATAATGCCTAATTTTTTTTGTGCAAATTGGACTTCCTCTGAACAAATAGAGAAATCCATGAGGAGACATTGTACTCATACCTCAGCATTTTCTGTTCCTCTTTTCCCATGCCTGTCTAAATGTTTTCTTCCTTTTCAATCTTTTAGTCTTCAAAAAAAATAAAACATCTTCACTCAATCTTTTGGCTTTCTCATAGGGTCCCTATCCCTCAAAACTTTCCTGTGTGTTCTCTTACCTTTCTCAGGCCAAATATAAGCGCAATGTGGATGAAGTACTAAAATATTTCAATGCGTACTTAATTCTGCTGAGGGAGGTCTTTAGCAGACAAATCAATCAAAATGCAAATACCTATCAAGTGGCTCTTTTTGCTAAGTGTGTTGTAGGAATTCCAAAGAAGTTACAAGCAATAATGGAAAAGAAAAAACTCTGACTTTCTCTGTGTTTTCAGCCTACTTTTTCTTAGAAATTCTATGCATTCTAGTAATTTTTAGCACAGATAATTGTTTCTTTCTCCCACTTTCCTATTTCTAAAGAGATTACCCTTTTATCTACTTTCTTTTCTTTAAGTGTATGATTTTTATTTATTTATGACCATTATCAAGGTACACAGTTATTGATACTGGTCAAGACCTAGATTATAAAGAGTACAGTCGTAATAATAATAAGGCACTCTAAATCAGTGCGCTTTGGCAATGTATACATTATGCTCATCCAAGCAACTAATAAATATATACTGAAATGTAAGAACAAAGACTGACTACCCAAAATGTGCCAGGAGCCACTTCATCAGATATGATAGATTTTGGGCTAAGTCGAGTCTATTCCCTCAAGGAGCTGACTGGCTAGTTGGCTGCAGTAGATATATAACAAGGACAACATGCTGTGTACGTGAATTCCATCAATATCCAACAGGGAAACTGAAAGTCACATTAAGTAGAACAGGAGGAATTTAATGCAAGGAATTGTTGGATGGGTGATAGGAGAGGTGAGAGCCAAAGAACAATTAGGTAAATTAGAGATTAACATCAGCAGGAGATCACTGCATTATTGAAACACAAGGGGTCAAAACTCGGACCATGGTAGACCAGCTGTCTTAGTGTCTTAGTGTGTTTTCTGCTACTACAATATGACAGATTAGGTGAATTATAAGCAAGTTAAGCTGGCTCATGCTCTGAACACCTGGAAGTCCAAGATCCATGGGCTGCACTCAGGCAGCATCATAATAAGATGGAAGGGCAAGCAGGCATGTGAAAGACAAGAGAAAACTGGACCAAACTCATTCTTTTTTGTCAGGAAACCTACTTCCACTGTAACTGACCCATTCCTAAAAAAAAGGGCATTCCCCCATTCATGAGGACAAAGCCCTCATGAGCTAATCCATCTTTTAAAGGCCCAGCCTTTAAATAATGTCACAATGGCAATTAAATGTTAGTGTGGATTGTGAAGTGGGTCATTCAAGCCACAGCACCAGTTATATGGGAACTAGAGTCATGGGGGTGACATTGCTCCTACAGGAAAAGCTGTAGCAGAGAAGGAGAAATACCTGGCCCTCTCAATCTTCCCTTTCAAATCTTCAGTCAGGGTGTCCCACTGGCAAATTGACCACATCTAATTGGAAGCAGCAGACAGGGGAGTGTGGAAAACTTACCTAGCAACTGTGAAGCTCCCCGCATCACAAAGCAGAGCAGGGGAAAGATATCAAATAGGTCAGAGGGCCAAGAAGTCAAGAAATGGCATATATGTTATGGTAAAACTGAACAGGGTAGTGTGGGGGCACACAGAATTGATACATTCTGGAGTGAAAGAGGAGAAGGGTCAGTAAATTCTTCATACTAACAGCTCAGAAAGGAAGGAGGAAAAGAAGGAAGGAGGGAAGGAAGGGAGGGAGGGAGGGAGAGAGGAAGGAAAGAAGGGAGTGAGTTAGTAACGGAGGGAGGAGAAGGAAGGGAGGGAGCAAGAGAAGAAATAATAGTTATTAAATCATCAACCTTATTAAAAAGAAAAACAAGGAAGAAAACATGGTTACAATGTAGCATCTGCATTCTCTGTTAGGGAAAAAGAAGTACTGAATACCAAGCTATACACTGATGCAGAGAGAACATTTGGATGAGGGTAGCAATTCAGGGGAGTCTGCTACCACATAGAACCTTCTCTTTTGTTTGGTGTTCTCAGGGTCATGAGGGAACATGGAAGAGGAAGAGTCTAAACCATCAGAGGGAAATTTCAACATTTACCCTTTAGACTCCAGGTGACTCCAGGAATGGTGGCAGTTCAAGACCTACAAAGGAAACCTTCATTAGAAATGTTCATTACAGCATTCTAAATTAACCCAAAAAGAAACCTAAATGTAAAATATTTTACATATCATGATTTATTTCATGCCCAAAGACTGGAAGAAATCAATAAAAGAAAAGAAAGTGTTGGGGCATGAGTTGCAGTAGAAGCTAAATGAGGCAGAGCTCAGGAGCTTATGAAGCCACAATGGAACAAGATTGTTAAGAGTCTGAGTCTATTCAGCACAAAATACAATAGCCAGAAAGAAAATAAATTGAGAATCAATAACCTCAAATTCTGAAATTGCCTGGGAACTTTGAACATTGATATTTATCTTTGCTTTTTAAAGCAATGCATAGCAGGGTCATGGAGTCACATGGAAACCACACTGCAGGAAATTTTATTTTCCCTGGTGCTCTCACAGATCTTATTTTGCCTCATGTCACAAACATTGCCACAACCATACACATCTCTTGATATGAGAACTGTGTCCCTGAAAAGACTAGAAGTAAAGGTCACAGCACACGGTAATTCTGTCTGTGTGTTTTTATTTCATTTATATGTTCCAATTTTTTCTTCAAAATGTGCCTGTTAGAAAGAGAAGGAAACACAAATCAGTACTTTTGATCTCCCATTTCTACTCTTTATGTTTTGCTCCTTGTCTGCCCTCTGGTAGGAAAAAAAAGAAAACTGAAATTCTCAAAAGATTAATGAATTCACATCATCAAAAATACAGTTTGCTTGAGGCTAGCAGATCTTTCAATAAGAAAGGAAAAACACCCCCAAACCTCTGGATCTCATTATTATCTAGTTTGAATTTAGTTTGTCTCTCAAAATTGTCAAAATCCCTAAAGTCTCCAAGATGGTCACAAATATTCATGTAGAAAACATTCTTCTTGGTCAACAGACAGCAAATAGCATACTGATAATATTACTGCCTCTGTGATAGGGTACCTCCAAGGACTCTCTTTAGGGGATTGGAAAGGGTGTCATGGAGAAGCCTGTCTTAGTTAAATCTTTGCTCCTACCCAGCATGTGACAATGGATTTGGGATAATTTTAAATATTACTGTGTACACCTTAAGTAGGTGAAACATGTTTAAGGATCCTGTTTCTCTGAGATGACTCAGAAATGAGATTCACTATAGACAAGCATTTTGTTTCAACAAGACAGGATAATTGCAATGTATTACTAAGTTTGGAGGTTGTGTAGCTGCTAAGTGGACTAACCATTCCAATCCTCTTTATCCCAGCATGGTCAAATTGTTTTGCCAGAGTGCTACTGGAGGCTTAAAAAAGTGTCAGAGATAAAAATCTGCCAAGCTTTCTCAGAATCCATTCCTTCCAGAACATTCATCATTCCAGTTTGTGTTGTTTTTTTTTTTTTTATTTTGTCCAAAGAATTAGCCACTTTCTGTTGAAAAACAGAGACTATGGAGAGACAGAGGTGGAGGACAACATTTGAAAAAATTCAACTTATTTAGTCCTTCTGATTGGTGAATATGTGAATCATCCAGAACAGATACCTGATTTCTAGAAGATGTCAGAAAGAAAAGGGACCAGAGAAAAAGGAAAGATTTATTGAACACCTATTATGTAATCTTGGCGTCTGCAATATCCCAGGATACTGAATTACATCACCTTCATATTAAAAAATCTTTTCCTTGTGCCTAAGTCTAATCTTTTTTCCTTTATTTTTCCTACAATTTATTGTATTTGTATTGTCTAGAATCATAAAGAATGACTATTCAGCAAACCTTCTCAATTTAATGTATTTGTACAGATGAAGACCATAATCAACATACTGTTTGGATTTTCCTAAAGTTATAACCCACACCACTATCTATTCTTTATATATTCCATTTTTATTATTTTAAGTATCTTGTAATTTTTCCTTTTTGTACACATTTTTAAATATGGGAAAATAAAGTTGAAAGATATTGCCATAGCCTTTTATCTGTTGCATTCTTTTCTGTACACTAAGTCAGGTAGGCTTATTTCCACAATAATATTATATTGCTGACTCATACAGAGTCTACTCAAACAGAGTCCTTTCTTTTTTTATTCTTGTGCTGAGGTAGTCCTTTGTCAAACTGTATTTAGAATGTTTGCATTTTTGTCCCTAAGTAACTGAGCAAATATATTGTGGTTATAGCTAAGGGGTGCATGGGATTAAATTCAACAGGCTTTAGCAATCACATTGAGTGTCACACTATTTCCCTAATTTAGCACCAAATTTTAAAAGCAAGTTTCAAAAATTTTGGAGTCAACTTTGATAAATGTACCCAGTTTTCATGTACTAACATCTCATTGTTAAAAGGCAAATTCTTAACTTAGTCAACAAATCACTGAGCTGAGCTTAGGTCCTTAGAGAAGAGGCAACACATAGAGGGAATGATATAGCAAGGATTTCCAAAAATAAACACATAAATTGAAATTGATTGATCAAAGTTTATTTTCATGAATAAAACTTGAAAATAAATGCAGGCAGTGCAAATGTTGGTCTTTGGAAGCAAAACAAGAAGAGAAAAAAAGATAGCTCCTCCTAGTTCCTTGGATAGTTCCTCACTCAGCATATGGGGATACATCAACACACAAGAAGAAAGGAGAAGTCTCAGCCTTCCAATAAAACTAAAATGACATCTCTTTGACAGCAGAAATAGTTCTCAATGAAATCTGATCTTTCTGAGAGATGTGCCAATTTAAAAGTAAACCCAGTTTTTAATAGAAGTAAAAGAGTCATAATTAAATTAATTCATACCTATTGGGATTATTTCCAGCTTTCATACTGAGACATCACTCAACTGTTTCTTAATAAAATCAAAATATATAGAATTTTTCTTTACAAATTGTTTGGATTTATGAGAACTTCACTCAGCAGACCACAGGAATTAAAATTTTCTTCTTCCTAGTACTCTTTTAGTCTCACTAGCTCAAAATTTCACACATTTTTCAATCAGACTCTTCCTTCATTCCACATGGGTGGTTATCACCTCGATATGCCCAAATTTTACTTGAATTGCCTCTTATTCAGTACTTACTCTTTTCTTCAAAAACCAAACATGTTACCCCTCCCTAATATCAACAGTTGCTAGTCATCTCCAACTGTTCTCAGATGACTTTTATGATGTCTTCCTTTGGCTTATAAAGTGTTATTTCTTTAATTCTTCTTCTATAGCTTCATCTTTTTATGTGAAATCTTTTGAAGTTCTGTATTATTCAAGGCATTGTGTTACCAATCACAAAAAACTCAATCATTTAAGTAAAACTTAGTCACGTGACCCCACACAGCCTCTAGGGAGGTTGGGAAATGTAGTCCTGCTCTGCAGCCATAACCATTGGTAAAAACCAAGGTAAAATCTGCCTATCACTGCAAAGATGGCGAGACCCAACCCGATAACAATTAGCAATCTCATAACAAATGGAAACATAAAAACACTTTGTGTTCTTTTAAAATGTTCATGGGAATAGTGTTTTTATATATGAAAAAATAATGGCATGGTTAGTCCAGAATGACTTTTTTAAACTATGCCCCAGAGAAGATAAATATTTAGCCAAGATGCCCCTAGTCTGCTTCTGGGAGAAAAAATAAAAAGTGGTTGCCAATTAGAATTCTGATCCTTCATTTTCTCTTCACCAATTATATGTATTATATCACACAGAATAAGCGGGCACGTTCTTATTTTAGGCAAGATCAGTACTTATCTTTGCAAGCCCACCTTCATGGTTTGAACAATTATTTTTGAAGTCAAATTGTACAGAAATCAGAAAATTGAAATTGTTCTCAGACATTATCGGATAAGAAAGAATAAAACCTAAAAAAAATGATCTTTGTATATGCATGAATTTTTTTTCTTACAGAAGAAGGTGATTTACAGATTGGTACACTAAAATGATAGCAAAGGGCAACTTTAGTCTGCACTTAATGTTAGATCCCAATATTTTTACTTTCCTGAAGAATATTTATGACTTCCTACTGAACCTTACAGTGCCTTAGGGATAAGGAATGGTATTTTGAATTCCCTGAGCTCCTTCCACACCCCTCCATTTAGTTTTTATCCTGTCTACTACATGCTTCTTGGTATTCAGGATCTTAGAACATTTTCAATAGACAGAAAGCTGACCTCCCAGGTCCAGCACAGAGTCGTAATTTCAATTCCAAGTGAACACCCACTCAATCCCTTTGTCGGTAATCCTTGCCAAAGTTTTAATACATAGGGTGAAATCTCCCAAGGTTAGAACTTTTTCTTGGCAGAGGAACATCAAGGGGATGGAAAAATGCTTTGAAAGAAGAGCTTAAGTTTTTTTTTTTTTTTTTTTTTTATCCTTTTAAAGATTTTTACACATTAAAGCTTTATCTTTGGCAAGTGCTTCTTCCAGGTTCAGCTGTCAGTGTCTCAAGGATGGGAGGTGCTTGCTCCTTCAGGGCTGTGCTGCAATGGGATTCACTGAAGGACTACAAGTGATTTACACTTTCGGATATGGCCAAAAGACCCTCGCACTTGCGTTCCAAACCTGCCTCCGGTGATCATTTAACTTTCCCATTTCCTCTCTCAGAATTCAGGTGCAGAATGCACACTGTCATAACATTTCCACTCTTTCATTTCCTTCTAGTATTACTCCTGATTTGTGATTACCCTTTTTTTACATTTTCAAAATTTATGTTACAACTAGTTTTATATCTTTTGCATTTTATCAAAGCAGCCATTAAATTCTGGATACATGAAAAAAAAATTGTGAACAAGAAATCAATATCTTCTAGCTATATTGTTTTACCATACTAACCCTGTGTGGTCACAAGTCACTTCTCCTGACCAAATATAGGACTCATTTTTTCTATTATAACTTTTTTAAAAAATTTATTCTCGTTTGGGGCTTTCATAATAATAATTAGTATCCTACTCCATATCATTCTTCATTTCTCATTCCTTAAAAAGAAAATGAGTCATTCTTATCATCAAATCTGTACTGAGTGGTCATTTTACTAAAAAATATAGATGGAAATGTATTATGTAGTGCAAATCATCTATGCAGCATATGAAACTTACTTGGCTCCCTCCAAAGAAGAATGTTTCATTTTATGCAAATAAAAACTCCCTAAGAATCTCACTCCAGTTAGAATGGCAATCATCAAGAATACAAATAATAAATGCTGGTGAGGATATGGGGCAAAAGGAATATCATTCACTCTAGGTGAGACTGTAAGTCAGAACAACCACTATAGACATCAATATGTAAGTTCCTCAAAAGACTAGGAATGGAACAACCATATGACCTAGCTATCCCACTCCCTGGTATTTATCCAAAAAAATTAAAGCCAGCATGTCATAAGATACATGAGTACTCATGTCTATAGCAGCACAATTTACAATAGCCAAATTATGGAAATAGCTAGGTGTCCATCAAGAGATGAATGGATAAGGAAAGGGATATATGAATGAATTCATGTCATTTGTAGGAAAATGTATAGAATTGAGAGCATTATTTTCAGTGAGCATAAGCCAGACTCAAAAAGTAAAGGGTCATGTATTTTCTCTCATATGTGGAAACTAAAGAAGAGAACAGGGAAAAGGGAGACTTTCAAGAAAATCAATGGAGTAGAAGAAGGGGACTGGGGCGGGGGGAAGGGAAGGTATTAAGGAACTAAATTGACCAATTATGTTCTGTGCATTTATGAATATGTCACAATGAATTTGACTACTAATTCACCAATAAAAATCAATTAAAACAAAAAGGAATATTTCACTTTAGAAAATTTTATCTTTGTCAATGTTTCTACACTTTCTAAATAATGGGGAAGTAAAACAAGTAGCTCTGGAAGGAAGAACTATCAAAGATTGGGGAAGATTTGTGAAGAGTAAGGACTGCTTAGTGATCAATATCAAAGGTGGAGGGGTGTTGGTTTCAAGGACTTTACTCCTCTGAAAGCCTGCATTTTCTTGCCTAAGCCCCAATCCTTCAATACCTTCATGTGGTCCAAAAGCATAAGGACTGAACAGTTCAAAGCCAGTGGAAACCAATTAATTGTCCAAATAACATTTCAAAGAGTGGAGATCAAAGATATGGAACTTCTGTGGCTGGAAAAATATTTTTCTTTTTAAAATAAGGCAAATAAATGGTATAAAGTAAAATGGAAGTATCAGAAGTATCTGCTATTGTTGAAAACAAGCACTTTCAGAGAAAATAAAAAGATCAATTGGCAAATACACCATGTGAAATTATTTGGAAAATTCTGGACATTTTGTTTAAGATAGGAACACTTGGGGGGGTCATATTCATAGTCAAACTTGGAATATTTTTAAGAGTGAAAAGAGAGTTCGAATGACAGATATAAACTGGGACTGCCTGCAAACAAATTGAAACATGATCATCCTAAAAAATTAGACAGACTTCATAAACTTCCATATAAATGCAATCCATAATTTTATAGCTATTTTTAATAAAATTGTTGACAGACACTCAGACACTATAAATAAAAAAATAAAGAAAACAAAATAAATTACAAGGGACTAAATTTCTATAAAAAGCAGACAGAAGCATTACTCTTAGAATTAAAGAATACACCATCAGTATCCTAGAATAGAGCAGACAAGTGGAAAACTAGAATAAAAAGAGGTGTCTTGATTTCTCATTTGATTACAAATGAAATTTCATTATAAAATGAAGAGGTTTAAAATAATTCTAATTCAGATTTATATGATTAAATTAAAATTAAAATTATGAATTTAAGATCTAAACATACTGGTTTTCTATATGATACTTCAGACATAAGTAATGATCAAGAAATTTTGGCATCAATCTTAGGCCAACAGACCCACCTGTCACATTAACCATTGCAGATCTGGTAAATTGATATACTTCCCATACATGAGCACACATAAGTTATCAGTAAGTTTAAAATTGTTTTCCTGTTAACTGAGACAGTCAAGGAGTAAAGAAGGAAAATATTTTTATAAATTTTTATAACCTAAAGCACTCACTCAGTGACTATTCTGAGGTGAAAGTGGCTGGAACTTGTCCTAAAAATATTATTGTTAAGGTCCGGTCATATTTTACTAACAATAGCAGTATTCCTCTCTTCTACAGAAGATGAACTTATAAAGGTTGCAAGACTCATAGAATTCTAGATAAAAAGAGGACCATTACTTTTTCCATCCAGAAAACATTCAACCTTATGTTAAAATGTTTGGTGTATTAATAATAAAATAATACTTTAATGTACTACACATAATATTTGTTCTCTTTATAAAGACTTATAAATTAAAACCATAATGTTCATTTTATCATCATTGAAATAAAAATCAAATCTTTTAAATGGCACTCTTAAGTTATTTCTACTTTCAAAACTCTCCTAGTTTATATAATCTCACCTATGTTTCACAAACTAAGCAAATACTTTATTTTAAACAAATTCAAATATATGACAAGCTTGTTTATAAATCTATTTTGTTTTCTTACATTTTCCAACTTAACTGTTAGAACTCAAACAAAGCTAAGTTGTTCTTTATAAGGTACAGTAAATTCTTTTCAGCAAAAAACTGATTCCAGAAGTACACAGAAAATAATAGATTTTTTTTCACAGATAAGACCAGAGTGTCCAATTTTCTAACGATAAAAAGAAAAATATTCTCTATTTCCCATAGCTTATCAATAAGTGAGGTCATTACTTCCTTCACCAGAAAATATTAATCACAAACCAACTCATAGAGAAAGTAAGGGGGCACTTAAGTGGTGTATGTTTCCTAAAGACCAGTACACTAACCACATCTAAATGCAGATATTTCCGTCTGAAACTCCATGGTATTGAAATCAAATATAAACCATTTCATAGGTTTTCATGTTAGTAAACTGGCCAAGATTTTTGGGTTTTATAAAATTAATTGTCCTTAGGGTCTTGTGAAATGAAAATCATTTTGTAATTTTTTGTTTTGTTTTATTTCAATTTTAAAACCCATGTTTGCCCTGCATTTTCATAGCTTTGGGACCCACGGGAATGATAAGGCAGCCCCCAGCCCCAGCACCCTCTTTGGCCTGTTTACTGCCTCCCTGGTCCCTCTGCTACATCCAACAGCACTGTGGTGAGACAGGCACAATTTGGTGGAACTATTAATTCGTTTGAGGCTATAATTTTTGTTCCAGTAACTAACACTTCATTAAGTTGAAATAGTTTCATTATGAAAGGAAATATTCACAGAGAATTTAACCAATGAATGGAAAATTACTGTTTCCAACCAGTTTGATTCAGACTAAATGTTAAAGCTGGTTAATAAAATTGGTTTATGCTTTGAATTTTTTAAATGTTTTAATCATAGGAGAATGAAGATGGAAGGTATTTGTAAGCTTTAAAGTTTACCACAGAGAAGTAAAAATGGCATATAAAACCATTTAATTATTCTTTAAAATGTGTCAGTCTATATTTCATTGAACTTGAATGCAAATGTAAGCTTTCTTTTCTTTTTTTTTTTTAATAGGTATTAAGTACAGAAATTCCACACACACTTGGTCAAAGCACTGAACTAGAAATATCAAGGTAAACAAAAAATGGCGTCCATCCTTCCCTAGAGAACCACTTCCTGAATCGCTTCCTGAAATGATGCAAAGACTGCACACCAAAGCCAAGATTATTTCATTGCCATCATTAACAAGTGGCCTGAACTTAAAGTGCAGAGTGCTAAGAATACTTCCCTAAAGAAGTATCTCTTAACTCGCATCTAAAGAATGAGCAGGTCTGGCTTAGGTGAAGGAGGAAGAGTAGGAAATACAATTTAAAAGAGGAGACACTGGATAGGAGAAATGGCAGGACTCTTGAGGAACTGAGGAAACTAAAGCTAGAACAGAAAGATGCAAGTGGAAAAGAATACTGACTACAGAAACAGATGGTCAGATTCAAAATCTGGTTCCATGATCTCCTTCAGGTTATAAGATCATGGGCAACTTCAGCTCTTCACCTATAGGAAACTGACTCACAGTTACTACAAGGATTAAGGAGTTAACACACTTGCTGGTGGTGCATGCCTGTAATCCTAGGGATTTGGGGGGCTGAAACTGGAGATCTCATGTTCAAGACCAGTCTCAGGAACTTAGTGAGACTCTGTATCAAGATAAAGAAATATAAAATGGGCTAGGGATAGAGCTCAGTAGTAAAGCTGCCCTGGATTCAATCTCCAGTACCAAGGTCAGGGGGAATTAACACACCCAGAATTTATGATGGTGCCCAACATAGAGAGGAAATGCTACAGAAATATTAGTTCTTTTTGTTCTCAAGTTGACATGATCCCAATGAGACCTGAAATATATGTGTTATTTATTACACATTTCCTCCTCTGAAGTATACAGAATTGAACAAGAATAAGAATTCCTTGTATTCCCATAGTAAATAATGAATTGTATAAAACAAACAGGTATTATGACAAAGATCTCTCAAACCACAGGCACAGGGAAATTCAGCTTTTTCTGGGTATGGTCATTGTCATCATTGCTATTTGGTTTAGTTTTGCTTTAGCAATGCTGTTTTTATGTCTGAGGATCATTGTTTAATCTATCTACCAAAGTCTAGAATTAACTTTCATTTTTATGACCAGATCCTTACAGTAAGAATTCTTTAGATTACAAAAATGCCGTCACGAGGTGTGAACATAGGCTCCATTAATATGGAATCATACCATTTAAACACACCTGTCTTCGAACCAAAGTGCAAACTGTAAACTTCAATGTTGTTTCACAGTTTTTGTTCTTTTCTTTCCTTCCTTCTTTCCTTTCTTTATTCCATTTTTACTATCTAATATCTTAGTATTTTTATTCATTCCTTACTATGTAGCTAACATAAGCTATGTATTTCCTGTTTCTTTTGAGTCTTGGTCACTTAAATTTAATCCAAAACTTCTCATTTTATTGGTTAGTTTTCTTTCTTGTCTGTCTATAAAGATAGTAATGTTTAGGGTCTTTCAATCGCAGAAGGATTAGCAAAGCCAGTGATTTTAATGTCATTTGTCACATACAGGAGATGATTCCAGTCCTGTTCCTGACCTGAGGTCCTAAAGTTTTCACATTCAGCCTATAAATGCAGAATTTACTACAGAGACCAGCAAACCCACTGATAGTGATGTTCTTAGTCCAAGTACTTATCTGACATTGTCAGTGCAACAGAAATTCAGAGTCTGGATAAATCCCTCCATGAGCTCTTGGAAAGAGTCCCAGCTCCACTGATGTTCACTCAGGAAGAGAATCAGGATTTTTTCTAAATTTATCTGAAAATGAAACTACTCAGGGGAGTGACTACAATCCATTTACAGTCTGGTTTTGCATGAACATCCATCCTGCAACTCGCCTTCAATCATCAAAGACTAAAAGTATTTGCTCCTGAAGCCCAAACTAATACTTGCTTTATTTGGTTTTCTAAATTTTCGTTTAGCGCTTTAGAATGCTCATTAAAGGCTTCCAAATCATATGGTTCTCCCCCACTTACCTTAATTTTGAAATATGAGATGCCTTTATATTGTATGAAAAATCATGATCCACCTCATTCCTAAATGTTTGCAGTGCTATATTTTTTCCAGATTTTAAAATTAATAACAAATAATTATGAAATATTTAGAAACAGAATAATACACATCCCTCATCACCCACTTCTCTAGTAAGATTTACTGTAAGGTCTTAACATGTTATAAGTGAATTTTTTCATTCAGTTAAACCCCAGAAAAATAGTATTTATCTATTTAAAATGAAATTTAGAGTCTACATCTACTTATCCTCCCACCAGTTGATTGAATCAATTCCTCTTAGATCTTTTTAGCATTTTAAAATATAAAGAGGTAGATATATTTTACGGATGCCACCATTTCCATTGCAAGGCATTTTTTCCAGTTTAAAAATGCACAATGAGAAATTTGCACATTTAAATCAATAACCCACTTTAGTAGAAGACAAAGATGACTTAAGCTGAACAAAAAGCAAGCTGGTATTCTTTCTTTGTTGCATTTACAGAAAAATAAACATAAAAATGAGACATTAAGCTCTCCTTGAGCTTTTACTTTGCCAAGAAAATTTGCCATCCTAGTTCAATCATATTTCATAATTTTTGGATTTATTTTAAAGTAAAATCATATACCAAATAATTGTGGTTGATGTGGGTCCATCCATTCAGGGCATTTCATAAACACACACATGTATCTGAAGTACACTAACCATAACCAGAAGAAACATTTTTGTATGTCACATTCAGAAATATGAAAACAACTGTATAAAACTAAGGCTGTTTTCTGATTTCTAAAATACATGAGTGATTTTTTTTTCACAAAAAGCAAATTTAAATGGAGAGGATGAACAATTACTCTGGGTTCATTTAGTGATTTTTTTTTCAACTCATCTATTCACAGGAAGAAAAATTTTTGTCCAAAGTCCATAGTAAGGAAATTCGTCTGTACTTCTTTTACTATTCTTTATCCTAGATTGACCAGAAAAACAGAAAATTGCTGAAAAAATTTTTTTGTCTTCCCTTGATGCTCAAGATCATGAAATAGATATGCTCAAGGACAGAAGTGGGGTATTATAATTGCTTCAAATAACTATCCAAATCTAATCACTTCAGGGCCTTGGCAGTTATTGACCTGTAATCTTTAATATGTCTAGGACTTCAATTTACATGAGTTTTCTACTTTTGTACCATGAGAAGAGTAGCCAAAAGTTTAAGACCATCAATTTATTTGCCACAGGTGATTCTGGACTGTCAAATCTCCAGTCAAGTTTGAACATTGACATTTTGACCATTGTATTTGGCCTCCCCAACACATCCTGTTTTCTCTTCAACTTCTCATGTGGAATGATCTTCAGATCTTTCCATCACTTAGATAAACTTTCCCATTGGGGTGTGGTAGTACAAAATCACTAAAGAAAGAGTGGGAGAAAATGGGAAAACTTGTACTTATATTCACTTTTGTACTTAAAATGTTAATATTTAGTATATAGATTGACATTGGCATGGGTATACAAAACTGAAATAAATTTACTTAGGAGAAATATTGCATCAGCTTTCTGCTATTGTAGTAAATACCTGAAATAATCAACTTATAGAGAGAAAATGTTTATCATGGCTCACAGTTTGGAAGTTTCAGTCATGGTCAGGTCACATTGCTCTTAGGCCTCTAGTGCACAGCACATCATGACAGGAGTAGCATAGCAAAACCATTCACCTCAAGATCAGGATGTGAAAGAGTGCAAGAAGAAGAGACCACGGTTCCATGATTCTTTCTCTCTTACAATCGCACTAGCTTTGGAAGACCAAAAGTCATCTAGGAATATAATTTTCTGCTTGTTTGTGTATTTTTTAATTCAAAAAATTATTATATTTCTCAAAACAAAACAGGGTGTTGTACCAGGATGAAATAATTTTTGTTTATATATCCTGTTTTATCCCCAAGTAGCTAAACACGTTGGTACATCCATTAAGCTCAAGTGGGTCATAAGAGTGACATGGAAATTCATTGATTGCCCCTAATTCAATTTCCTACTCTCTTAGATAATTATTTCACACTTCCTTCTTTCTTCAAACTTTCAACACATCCTCTCTGCTTGCTACTCTCTACGTAAGAAAGAATAAAAACCATAATCAGAGGAGCAGCTCCATTGCCGAACTACTAATCCAGCTACAGCTGAACTCGCACATTCTCCTTCCTCTATCTAGAACAAATAAAACCTCAGGGTTCTACTTAACATCCACCACTCCATTTGCACTGAAGCCCATGCTCACTCTCTACTCAACAATATCATTCTGGCAATATTTCCAGTCTCCTCTTACTAATCAACTTGTTCAGGCTGTGAAGTTCCCCATGTGACAAAACTGCTTTCCTTAGTCATCCATCCCTGTACAGCTCTTATCCTGGCCCAGGTTCTTCTAGTATAATGCCAAATTCCTCAAAAGATAAGCAAAATTGACGAAATTGTATTGTTATATTGTATACACGTATGGATATGCAACAAGTCCCACTATTACATATAACTATAATGCACCAATAAAACAAATAAACAAAAATCCTCACCACCAATTTATTTTCCTATTTTCTCTTCAACCTGCTTCAGGTTGTTTTGGTTCTTCTATCTTCTCAGATTTTCATTTTTTTTTTAACCCTTTTGAAATAATTGTATGGGTTTTTTCTTAATTTAATTTTGATTCATTGAACACAAATGCAGTACAGCTATTGTTTCTCTGTTTGTACACAAAGTAGAGTCACACCATCTGTGCATTCATACATGTACACAGGGCAATGATGTCTGTCTCATTCTGTTATTATTCTTACCCCCCCACCCAGACCCCACGCCTCCCTTCCCTCTATGCTATCTAGCCTTCCTCCATTCTTGCCCCTCCTCCACCCCACATTATACATCATCATTCACTTATCAAAGAGACCATTCAGCCCTTGGATTTTTGGGATTGGCTAATCTCACTTAGCATAACAGTCTCCAACATCATCCATTTACCTACAAATGCCATAATTTTATTCTTCTTTATGGCTGAATAATATTCCATTGTGTATATATACCACAGTTTCTTTATCCATTCATCTATTGAAGGGCATCTAGATTGGTTCCACAATCTAGCTATTGTGAATTGGGCAGCTGTGAACATTGATGTGGCTGCATCACTGTAGTAATCTGATTTTAAGTCCTTTGGGTATAGGCCAAGGAGTGGGATAGCAGGGTCAAACGGTGGATCCATTCCAAGTTTTCTAAGGAATCAGATTTCCATTGTTGATTCCCATTTCTTCCATTGTCTCACACCACACATTTCATACATATTTCTAAACATTGGAGTTCCCCCAAGAATCACTCTTTGAACCTTTTTGCCTAAAATCACTCTCCAGGTAAAATCTCATCCAGTCAATACTTTATTTTTACTTACTAATGATTCTTATATCTGGCCTTCAATCTTAACTATATCCTTTAATAATTATTTAAATAATCACTGATTTAATCAACATATACATTTAGTTATCTATTGGGCATCTCAAACTCAAATATAAAGAATATCAAAGATCTTCTATTCCCCTACTTCCCTAAAATAGTATTCTTATTCTACCCGACTTTTCTCATTGGAGTGAGTCAATTTCATCTCTCCTATTTCTTAGGTGAAAATAACTAATAGATTCTATCAATTTCTCCCACTATATATCCAAGTCATCTTCAAATTCTATTAGTGCAAACTCCAAAATATATCCAAAATTTTATAGTAACCTCCAAAATGATGTTCTTTTTTAATTAATTATTTTATTTATTCTAATTAGTTGTACATGGCAGTAGAATGTCCTTATACATTTTGATAAATCATACATAAATAGAGTGTAATTTCTCACTTTTCTGGTTGTGCATATTAAAAGGATCACATCGGTCATGCAGTCATATATGTACATGAGGTAATAATGTCTGTTTCACTCTACTATCCTTCCTATCCCCATCCCTTTCCCCCTCTTCATTCCCATCTTCCTAATCTAAAGCAACTCCATTCTTCCTTAGCACTCCCCCCTATTTTGAATTAGCATCTGCATGTCAGACAAAACATTTGGTCTTTGGTTTTTGGGGTTTGGCTTATTTTGCTTAGCATGATATTCTCCAACTTTATCCATTTATTGGCAAATGCCAGAATTCCATTCTTCCTGAAGGCTGAGTAATATTCCATCAAATATATGTACCACATTTTCTTTATCCATTCATCTGTTGAAGGGTACCAAGGTTGGTTCCATAGTTTAGCTATTGTGAATTGAGCTTCTATAAACATTGATGGGGTTATGCCACTGTAGTATGCTGATTTTAAGGCTTTTGAGTATAAACCAAGAAGTGGGACAGCTGGATCAAATGGTAGTTCCATTCTAAGTTTTGTAAGGAATCTCCATACTACTTTCCATCATGGTTGCATCATTTTGCATTCCCACCAGCAATGTGTGACTGTACCTTTTCTCCCACATCCTTGACAGCACTCACTGTTGCTTGCATTCTTGATAACTGACATTCTGATTGGAGTGAGATGAAATCTTAGCTTTGATTTTCATTTCTCTAATTGCTAGAGATGTTGAACATTTTTTCATATATTCAAAATGGTGTTCTTCTTTTTCCTTTGCTACTCAGTTTATTCTCCACTGCTAAACAGCAGATAATGTTTGAAAAATTAAATCCTAGCATAAGTTTGATGCTCCAGAGCCTTTAGAGGTCTTCCCATTTCACTGGGAATAAAACAGAAACCTCTAGAGTGACTTACAAGGCCTATGATGATTAATGCTGCTTTCTCAACCATTCACTCATTGATCTCTCTGTCTTTTTTTTTTTTTTTTTTTTTGGAACCAGGTATTGAACCCAGGGGCATTCGGCCAGTGAGTCACTTCCCCAGCCCTATTTTGTATTTTATTAGAGACAGAGTCTTACTGAGTTGCTTAGCGCCTTGCCCTTGCTGAGACTGTCTTTTGACTCACTATGATCCTCCTGCCTCAGCCTCCCAAGTGCTGAGATTACAGGCGTGCACCACCGTGCCTGGCTCTGTCTGTCTTTTGAACATGTCAAACACATTCCCACCTCAGAGCTCTGGCCTTGCTGTTTCCTATTCTCATAAAGTTCTTCCCTAGATATCTGGGCTTCCTACTCATCCTTTCCTTATAGTTCATACTTACTCAAATACCAACAGATAAGATATCCCCTGACCACTCCACCTACAAGAGCAAACTTTAGGCAATGTCTATCCTACTTACTCTTTTCTATTTTCTCCATAGAGCTTTTCAGAATCTGACTCATTAAATGCTTTTATATTTGTCAATTTACTATCTCCCCAAAATCAACATAAATTTCATGAGGATGGAAAAATCATGTGGCATAGGCTGTATCTAATACTATTACAGAGTCTAATATATATTAAGCAATGAATATTCATTGTATTGAATGATGAGCGAATGAATAGACTCAAGAACAGCTCAGCTATGCAGATATTGGTATTTAAAAGAAATTTTGCCTATGAACTCAGCCAAATTTCGATGCAATGAACATCTATATCTTATTCTCTGTGGTTAAAAAAAGTAAAATATTTCTAGACCACTTCTTATCAGGTTTTTCAATATGGACCAATAAAGTAAATAAAAATGATTCTAAAGGAGCATGATAAAAAATACCTAGATACACACTTATGATTATTTCATTTAATTGAAAAACTAGTTTTAAGTTTTAAACCACTAAGGTAAAATCTATGAGGATTACTATCTATTCCAAATAAATTTTAGAAAAATATTGAGTGGCTATGAGTTTGAGGGTATGGTACTTTCTGACAGGAACCAGAAAAGATAATAACATACTGCATTTGTCAGCCAAGCCTAAGTAGATTTTCTATTCTCTTGTAAAAATTAAGAATCTTTCAAAAATCCAGTATATAAATGAAAAAATATCCCATTTTTACCTGTTTGAGTCAAGAGAATATCCATGGACATAACTAAATACACATGTTCCTCAGACAACAGTCATTGTCAGACAATTGGAATTCAGTCCAATATAAATGGATTGTCTAGTCCTTGAAATTCTGTAGGTGAAAAAACACACTGATTTTTAACAGAAAAACATTTAAAGTAATATCAATATTGACCATTAAAAATTAGAAAAATGAACAAAATATTCTTAGAATATGACCTTCCCTTTAAATATTGCAAAATAAGTTATTAGTTATTTACTATTATGTTATATTATGTTATAAAAAATATTATGTTATAAAAAATAAAAGATGGATCATTTTTATCAAGTAGTGTGAGGTGCATTTGCACAGTCTATCCATCTTTTTATTTAAGTCAGAATCAGGTCTATAAGCACTCTTCTTGTGCAAGGACAGAAAGTCATGATGCCTGTCCATGGACACACCAGGGAATGTAAAGGAGTTAATAAACAAGCAAACCTTATCTGTGAGCTAGTGGGGAATAAGTTCAATTAAGATGGGAAGAGGAGGGCTGAGGTTGTGGCTCAGTAGTAGAGTGCTTGCCTCACATGTGCGAGGCACTGAGTTCGATTCTCAGCACCACATATAAGTAAATGAATAAAATAAAGGTCCATCAACAACTAAAAAATTTTCTTTAAATAGAAGAAAGTATAAATTTGACATTACTATATCACCCTGATTTAAAAATAAAAGTATAAGAAAAAATCAGTGGCATGTTTATTAAATGCCTGGCATTGTGCTAACTAGTTATTGAACTTTTTATTTTTAAGCTAATGAAAGGACCTACTGGCAGGTAAGGATACCGAAGCTCCAGAGATTTTAAATAAACTGCCCCTGGTTACAGAATTAATGAATGGAGGAGCCAATACTTGAACTCACAGTGGCAGTCTTCAAAGCCAAGGCCTCTAAGTAGGGCACTACATGCACAGTCTCCATTTGGAGGTGAGTATGATGTCCTTACAACAATTAAATGAATCTATAAGAAAGCAATGGGGGGGGGGAGGATCTAAAAGCTGTATGAATTCAAGGTCCCAGGAATAGGGAAATTATATGTTGTAGCTTAACAAAGGAGAAATTTCAGGATAAAAACTCAGGGCAGAGTTCTAGGCAGCAATGATTAAATAATGTGCTGGGGAAGCAGTAATGGTGATGATTTATTGGCTCTGACTTTGTCATCTTATCAAAGAGACAGACTAGAAAATTCACTTCGAAGCACAGAAGAGAAACAGTGGTAAGAGGATTAGAGAGAGTTTCTTAAAGGAACTCAAGTTTGAAGGGTAAGGATATTTTGCCATTAAGTCAAAAGAAAGAAAGGCATTCCAGAGAAAGAAAACTAGGCCAATGCAGGGCTTGATGAAACAAAAAATCCAGCAACTTCAGGGAATTGGGAATGGGGATGGTAGCAGAGAGAGGAGTTTCCCTACAGAAATAATCACAGTTACCAGGTTAGTTGAACTACCACATTTATAAATTTGTCACCATAGAGAGGACCTTAGAAATCCAGAACAGAAATTTTAAAAGTTTTCCAAAGTGGTAGAGAAGTCTCTAAGAATATGCAAAACCACTTGACCCCAGATAGATTCTGGGAAAACTTAAAAGTGATTCATTGGATTGAAAGGGTTGAGATAAAAGGAGAGTCAGAAAAGAGAAAAAAGAAATTGGGTGGGAGAAAAACAGGAAATGAGACTAGCAGACCCATCACATTTGGCCTAAAGGAGAGCAGCATGATTAAAAGACAGAGTTAGAATTAAGAAGATTTTTTTAAAATCATTATTTTTATGAGATCTGGGTAAAACTAGACAATTCTCTCTGAAGACAGATTTTTAAAATATGAATTGTGGTCAGTCTTTCCTGACCTGAAATAAGCAAGTCTTTTGAAACTTATTATTAATTGTTAGCTATAATTTATCCAGTGATAAATTAACTATGGCTTTGAAATTGTCATGTCATTGGGGGCCAGACACATCAGGCAGAAATCTCTGTGCCATGGCTGATGGGAAAGAGGAGATAGTCAAGATTAGAAAAGCACTTAACAAGCCAAAATGTTTTTTCTCACAAAAAGATAGATTCATGTGCCAAAATCTGGCTTCTTTTGGGCTATTATTAATATCTAAGATTTCAATATTGCTGGAAGTAGTAAGAATTTCCAGTTTATTCTACTTAGAGAAGCTATATACTGAATAATCAAAATTTGATCAATAAAAGGGGAGTATCTTATCATCCTGGGAGGACTGACAACTGGTACTTCATCAACACTTTTTTTCCAATCAGTTGCAATGATTACATCAAGATGATTCTCTGTATTATTTAGAAGAACCTGAAAAACTAGATGGAACTGAGTCTTCAGAGAACAGAAGCCATGAGTACAGGTAAGCATCATTGAGAACAGTTAATTCTTGCTTTTGGCTTCCCTTGTTTTTAAATTCCTACTTTATTATGTTTTTCACTGTCCATGATGATTCTTTGAAGCTAGATAGTAAGCTTTCAAGAAAGAACACCATGACTTGGAGGTCACTGTATTTAAGCCACAGAACCTAGACATTAACTGGTAGTCAAACACCATTTATTAATTCAACAATTCTTCCCAAAATACAAATTAAAAGCATTAAAGAGTGATTTCAGCAAGATGGGAGAATGGGAAGCACCAGGGTCTCTTTCTTCCATGGAGACACCAATACAATAATAACACATAGATCAATTCCCTTTGTGAAACATCCAGACACTCCAGGTGACCATAAAACCAGACATTTTAAAACCAGAAGAAAAGTTTCTGGCAGCCCATCACCATGCTCTCTCCCTCAGCATGACTCCACATGATTGGGAGAAAATTTCCAGTTCCCAGCTTCTTCCCATGAAAGGAAAGACTAGGTAATATGTCCAATATCATAACTTTGGAGGGAAGTGCTGTCCAGGACTGCTTTCCGTCTTGCCTACCTTGGAATACCAACAGAACTTGAAATATTTTAGGTGGCTAGGGACTGCTAGGGACAAAAAAAAAATCACGACATGTTATTACTCCATACAGCAAATGCAGGGTGATACAGTTTGGTAACCTTTTTCTCATGGAAGGAAAAGAAGAAAGGAATGTATGTCCAACATTCCAGCTTTTGGTGGGAATACCCAAGGGAAAAGATTCTATTTTATCCGTCTCAGAGTAGGGGCAGGACCTGGCATATTCTGGATGCCTAGGGGTTGCTGAAAACAAGAAGAGCTAAGCAATGTGATATTGCTTCAGAGGATCCATAGTATTGTGAATAGACACCAGAGGGAGCAAGAGATTATGAGCTCTCCCACCAAAGATGGGAAGGAAGGAAGGAAGGAAGGAAGGAAGGAAGGAAGGAAGGAAGGAAGGAAGGAAGGGAGGGAAGGAGGGAAAAGGAAGAAAGGAAAGAAGGAGGGAGGGGGGGAGGGAGGGAGGGAAGGAATGAAAGAAAGGAAGGAGGGAGGGAAGAAAAGAAGGATAACTCTAAGAAGAAGTCTATATGCACAAGACCAGAGAAGATATATCTGCTGAAAAATTAAGAAAGGCCAAGAATCTCTGACTCTGCTGATAGATAAAGGTCTTTCCCTGAATGAAGTCAGTCTGTAAATTCTGAGAAATGAACTTTTTTCCCGAAATCTATAGATACTAAAACAAAGCTACACAAAACACAAAGAAACAGAAGGAAATGGTTCAGTCAAAGAACAAAATAAATTTCCACATACTAACCCCAAAGAAATGGGGTCATTATTACCTGACAAAGAATTCAGAATAGCTACTATAAAGGTGCCAAATGACCTCAGAAAAATAATTAACAGAGAAAATAAGAATTTCAAAAAAGAGCATATATTAAAAGGAACCAAACAGTAATTTTAGAGCTGAAGAATTTAATAACTGAACTGAAATTTTTACTGAAGAGATTCAACAGCAGATCTATCAAGGAAAAAAAAGAATCAGTGACCCCAAAGACAGGTCATTAGAAAGTATTCAGTCAGAGAAAAAAAGAATAAAATAATAAAAAAGAGTGAAGGAAGTAAAGGAACTTATAGAATGCCATAAAGTAAAACAACATATATATTATGAAAGCCTCAGAAGGAGAAGATCACAGGAAAGGGAAGAAAGCATATTTAAAGATATAGTAATTGAAAACTTTCTAGATCCAGGGAAGGAAAAAACTTGTCAAGTCAAAGATAAAGAAAATTGTAAGAACAATAAAACGAAGTGACTCATATACAAGGTAATCTCAGTAAGACTATCATTTAACTTCTCAGTAGAAACCTTGCAGGACAGCACAAAATGAGATGATATATTCAAAATGCTGAAAGAATACAACTGTGAACCAAGAATACTATATCCAGCAAAATTGTCTTTCAAAAATGAAGGGGACATAAAAAATTTTCTTTGTAAGCCAAAACTAAGTGAGCCCATAACCACCAGACCTGCCTTATAAGAAATGTAGAAGGGAATCCTTCAAAATGGAGCAAAAACATAACATTAACAAGAAGTTATATGGAAGTATAGCATTCACTGTTAGGAGTAAATACATAGAAAAAATATAGAATACTGTGAAGTTGTAATGGTAGTGTGTAGATCACTTTTAATTCTGATACAGAAGTTAAAAGAGGAAAGAATAAAACAACAAAAAATATGAAAATGTCTACAAATACAAAAAGATGTAATTTAAAATATCAACAACAGTTGTTGGTTAGAAGTTCAGGTCACAAGTTTTGCAAAGAGAATCAATTCATGTTGGTGGATTTTACCATAAAAATTTAAAAAGAAAAGAAATAATTTAAAAATTGTGGTGAGAATTAGTGAGATGAATACAGATTTGCTGCTAACATTTCAGAACACTCAATAGAGGGCACTCCTAAAATTTTGAAACAATGAAATTAAGACAGAGAGTGATAAAATGTATAAATGAGTGAATTTCATTCAGGAAGAGGTTATCAGAAAATGTAGCTCATGTGAAAAGCATAAATAAATCCAAAAGTACTTCAACAAATTAACAGACAATAACATCAGGTGAAACAAATAATATTTAAAAAAAATCTCCCTAACCATTTGAGGTTAACCTCATAGAAGGTAGTGTGTGCTCTTTTAAAAAATATTTTTTTTAGTTGTTGACGGATCTTTTATTTTTATTTATTTATATGTGATGCTGGGTATCGAACCCAGGGCCTCACACATACTGGGCAAGCACTCTACCACTGAGCCACAACTCCAGCCCCAAAGTGTGCCCTTTAAAAGAAAAAAAATCCCCCATGAACTTGACCTCTACATAGTTCAATAATTTTAAATTCGAGGTCACTCAGATAAGCTGAAGAAAAGACTAGGAAGAAAAATAACAGAGATGAAGTAAAAAAGGGAAACTTTCTAGCTTGGGCAAAGTTCTATGCTCAAAAGTGCTGATGACACAACAGGAATTAAGACTCTGTCCCTGAAGCTAGGTGTGGTTAATATTTCATGGAGTCACCTCTCTTCAGAAGTAACCAGATTAATTCAGTGGTACATTGAGATCTGAGAGCACACAACTTCCACACATACATTACAAAGCTCCAGCTTCCTGGGAAAGCTGCTGGAGCTCTGTGAACACAGAGGAGTTACCACAGGAAGATACTGTAACGTCATGCAGGTAGTAGACAAAAGTGGGGAAGAGCCCCAGGAAAACGAATACATCCACCATGCACCCCAGAATCCTGTCCATGAATGGCTGAATTTCATTTTCTGCTTGTTTTGCGAGCAGATTCCCCCTTTTCAATTGATGTTCTATTTAGAAATTCAATATATGAAACAGGAAACAATAAATCTAACCTGACTGAAATTGGATGGGGAGGGCAGAGTTCTGTTTACCCTTCTTGGGTTCTGTGTCCCCACAGTGTTTCCTACATTTTTTCTGAATTCTAGGGCTTTGCAAAACAAAGTTAGAAAAGGAAGATTAGCCTTTTGTAGGAAGCTTTCAAATATTTTTTTTAGATTTTGAGTAAAGGTTAATGAATGCTTTTCTTATAACTGAAATCAAGATTAGATAATATACACCATAATTTTTTAAGTAAGGGCATCCTTCCCGGTGGCCATTCAACCTGTTAGGTAGCTGACTTGGTGAAGCTATGGAATTCGATGCATAGAATAATTGATTTGACTATTTAAATTCATCCAAGAAATATTTAATAGCACTATGATCCATCTAGAATGAACAAATCCTGAGTGTGGATGTATAGATTGCTTATGAAACCCAGAGTCCGTCAGTTTTAGAGTACAAAATTGTGTCATGTATATTTAATAAGCCATAAATCAGAGCATCTGGGGAACCACCAGCTTGACTAGCAGGAGTCTAATCTTTCTCTGGAAGCTTTTTTCAAATATTTCTGGAAACTTCCTAGGATGCTTTCATGTGTCACTCTATCATAAGTGGTCATCTCTATCTTCCTGCCAGTGCAGTGGGAACTCTATACACTCTTGAAGGCTTCAGGTCACAAAACTGGCAACCTTAAAATCTTTTGTTGGCCCTACTGACTTCCCCACTCACCCATATGCATAGACATCTGGAGTATAAAAGTCAAGCACAGACAATGATGCTACTGGGGAAAAGACAAAACTTTCATTGCTGGGGTTGTCAAAGAATACAGAGCATTAAGTTCTTAATCCCTTACAGTCCATAGGGATAAGCCTACTCTCATGAACTTTATAGAGAACTAATTATACAGGCAGCAATGGATCCAGAGGGTAAACATGGTGTGTGCCCAGCACTTGTTTTGCACTTAATCAGAAGGTTGAGCTGTAGTAGCACAGCTTGACTCACCAAATGTCCAGATACCACTAAGTGGAAGTACAACTTATCCTTGAACCCTACCCTCTTTCTGACTTAGGCTGTATTAAGCACCTGAGAAGCTGTTTCATATGGACCAGAGAATGCAAGAGGAAGAAACAGAAACAGAAAACCAATTACAAGGAAGGAAAAACTGGAGAAAAGAAAACCATTTAGAATATTTGGCAATAAACTGAGAAACAATGAAGATATTAATTTAACAGTGGAGGGAATTGGGAAGACTACACTTTGGATAAAAAGATAGCAAAGTTCAATTGAGAAGAGTATATATTTCATAGCAGAACTTGTCAGTGTAGTTACATGGTACTGAGTCATGTAACTAAAATAATAAATGAAACAAAAAGTTTTTTTTTTCAGAGATTACTCACAGTGTTTTAATCAACAAGTCGAAGCTCCTTTTTGAAAAGTGATTAAGTTCAAAGCAGTCAATAACTTTGTGATATAAAACCAACTATTGGGTTTCTTGGAGCCTGGCTACTTAAAAACAGTCTGTGGACTATCAGCCTCTGGGAACTTGTTATAAATGTTGACTCTCAGGCACACCCCATGTCTTCTGAATTGGGCCATTAACATGCACATTATCCATAGAGGGTTGGGAAGGTAAAAATACTTGAAAACACATGTGTTCTCTCTAGAAACGTGCAAAGAGGATCACAGGCAGAAAGTTCAGGTTAGTGTAGCCCACAGGGAAACCCAGCTCAGGAAAAACTAATATGACATCTGCTGTATGGGGTATAAAAACAACTTTTTAACTAGACAGAATTCCATGACATGCAGCACTAAACAGCAATTTAACAAGTTTGCATTTGAAATGTGAGAGATTGAGACCGTGCAATGAGATAAACAGAGAAGTACAAGGACAAAGGCAGCGTACACCTGGGCAAACTGATTTGAGGAAACACAACCAGCCACTGTAGCCACAAAAGTACATAAGACACCAAAATGTTAGACAACTCAGAAGTGACAACTAGATAAAAAAGAAAAAGAGACCCAGGACCATAACTTTCCCTCTGATCCCTTGGTCGTTAATTCCTCCTGAAAATATCTCAGTGTTTTAAAATTGACTTCTGTATAAAAAGTGATAGAATTTCTTTTTAGATGCACATAAATAAACTGCTAAATAAGTGCATGTATCATTTACCCTTTGAATTATTGTTTTTCTTCCCAATGGGAAAACCAAATTCCTGTATTGAATTTGGCAATGTCTCATATTTATTATTCCTAAAGCAGTGTTTCTTAACCCAAAGTCCCTAGACAGATCACCTGCAGAATCATGAGAGCACTTTTTAAAAATCGGTCTACTGGATTCAACTCCAGATAATGATTCATAACCCCTGGGGACCAAGCTTAATAATATACTTAATAAAATGTAGGTGATCTTCAGTCATTCACTCATTTCATATATCACATCGTGTCTGGCATTGGGCAATGGACCACAGAAATACTTAATAATTGAATGCAGGGAACAAAATAAGCCTTTCCTATTAAAGGTGAGCAGGATGGCCTCTGTGAGGAGATGATTGGAGCACTAGGACCCTCAGCTCGGATGCAGAGGGAACTCACTTTGGTACTAGCATCTGGCCAGTCCCAGTGTACAGATGTCACCTTGTAGAGCCCCAGAAGCTGGGGTGATGCATTCAGTGATACAGGAGTCAGCTCTGGACATTGTCAATGTTAGGAGTCATCACTATCACCATCTGTAACTGGCAAAGAAGAAATAGCAGAAGTTAGCGTCCAAAATGACTAACCATTGAGAACACATAAGATACCCAGATAGGATCCTTAGAACTATCTCAGTAAAATGTAGAAATAAGAATAAATGGAGAAAGAACAACAGAGATACAATCAGTACTTTTATATGGTGCTAATCTTTCCATCCCTTCCCTTTCCTTCACACCCTTCTCTGCTCATTCTCCTCACCTAGTACATTGTCTGAAACATGATTCTAACCTGACCTAGAGGAATTCTGAAGATGGCCTCTTAAGGATCACATGATTTGAGGGTAGAAGTGGGTTTTGAGAACATTCTATCTAAATACCTGGGAATGAGACAGACATCATTACCCTATGTTCATGTATGATTACATGAATGGTATGAATGTACATCATGCACAACCATAGAAATAAAAATTTGTACCTCATTTGTGTACAATGAATCAAAATGAAGTTTGTAAAAATTAAATAATAAATAAATAAATACCTGGGAACTAACTTTGTAGATTTCTGTACACTGGGTATTCCTGAGAAATAGAAATGTTTTATCCATAGACTATCAGTCTTCCTTTGCTAACGGTAGGAGGAAATCCACATGGAATTCCTATCAACGAGGGTTGTATCTGCTACTATCTAACTAGAAAAGATTCCCATGATGAACATACAGAAATGCTCAATGCCCTCTTCAGGAGATGTAGACACTGAATTTGATCTTCATCAAAATGTCAAGAAGACACAGAGGTAGATAGTTTACAGAATTAAACACAATCCTGGAGCTCCTTGGAAAAGTTTCAAATTGTCTAACCAAATTCTGAAAAGTCACGTTATAATCAGTGAAGGTGTATTAAATAATTTCAATATAATAAAAGTGCATACTTTCTTTTAACTTTATTTCTTCTTATAAGAATATCCACTTATTCAATGTTGTCTTGAATGGAGACATATTTTTAGAAATGAAGCTTAGGAAAACCTGAATCACAGTGCCTAAACTTGAAGGGTTAGAAATTTCATGAAGGAAGAAAATGTGAATATATTTGAAGAGACAGTAAATAACAGAAGCATAATCAATTAATGAGCTCATTAATTGTATCACCTTAATACCACCATGGAAGTAAGATGAGCCAGGAATGGTTGGAGAGTGTGGTGGTAGAGTTGGATGGACTTTGTGAGAAAAGATCACGACAGAAAATAAAGGAGGAGTTTGGTAATGATTAAAATAATTTAAAATAATTATCAAATGTTTAAAATGATCATGAAGCAAGAATGGGAGGCTAACAATGTCATTTTTTTCTTTCTTTTTCCTCTTTTTTTTTTTTTTTTTTTTTGCCGTGCAGGGGATTAAACCCAGGGCCTTGTGCTTATGAGGCAAACACTCTACTAACTGAGCTATATCCCCAGCCCCACAATGTCAATCCTAATGGAAAGAATTCCTGCAAAAGACAAAGCATGGCATTATCATGAGATGGATTAGAAACAACCCAACATGTTGAGTAACCAGCACCAGCTGTACTTGAAATGAGTTCAACAGAAAAATGAGAGGTAGTCACAGAGACTACCATTGTGTACTAATCTTAGATTTTATTGTGAATAGTTGGACAAAATAATTCAAAAAAATGTATGAGAAAGACTATTTCTCTTATAGTGACACCCATGTAAGATTATCATCATGATATTCTACCAAATAACAAAAATTCTGTTTTTGACATGAAAAAAACTATCTAAAAAACAGGATTTTCAATAAAATTTGAAAAAAATTATTTTAAATTCATATTAGGTTTCAAAAAATATAGATGAGACAGAATTAGCAAAAATGTACATTTTAATAATCAAATGAGCCAGTAGCTAAAAATATCAAATGTTGTCATTATGAAACATATGACTGAAAGGTGAATAACTAGGTAACTAAAACCAGAGCTTGCCTCATATATATGTGTATATATATATATATATATATATAGAGAGAGAGAGAGAGAGAGAGAGAGTTAATTTTAACAAAATTAAATTACAATTATATGAGATTTGGATGCTAAATATTGAGGTCAGGAGGAAGAGATAAGCCTAGACAGATAGGGAAATGGGCCCCTGGGCAACTTCCTTGCCAGTAGAACATAAACAGCAGCTGCAGGTTTGTGCTGAGAAACTTATGAAAAAGTAATTTTTTAATCAGGCATATGTAACTGGAGTCCACAGCCTTTCCAAAAACAGAAAATGCCTAACCAACACTCTGGACTAAAGACTTCATGAACCCCTCATGGACACTGGGTGCCTCACCCAGGATTGGACAAGGGGCTGCCTTCCTTGATCCTATAGATCCATATGTACCCCTAGACAATAGCCATTCACTAGCCACCCTCTCGGGTCCCCTCTCAGGAGTGGGAGCTTTGCTTCGATTCGCTTTAATAGATCCCCATACTTTGCTTTCACCAGCTCCCATCCATGAATCTCCTTTGAATATGGGAGACAAAGAACCCATCCAGCTCCACACTCTCTGTTACAAGACGGCAAAAAGCCTACACAAGATATCTGGATAACATAACAAACTTTAATAGCTGTTCAGAATTGCAAGTCTAGATATTTCTTTCTCTCACAGACCTTCAGATAATGCCATTTTTCATATATAACTAATGTGTTTTAAAATACTTATAAGATGAAAATTCTTGACTAAATGGCTAATTACACAAGTTAATCAAAGACAGTGAGCAAAGCTCTAAATTAAGCACATCAAAATATGATTGAATTTCTACTAAACCTTAGACATGGAACAAAGTTTCAAGAACACTTTTCAAAAAACCTTCTAGAATAAGTTATTGAGGATAAATAATAATGAAGCCATAATTATTATGTGCATTCAAAACATTCTCAGGGATAGTTTGCATAGAACAGAGAGCAATGTGGAGGTTCCATCTATATAGGAGGTAAACACCTGGTACCTTCTTCATGGCTGGGGCTTCAATTTAGTTTGATAATATGAACCAAAGATCCACATAGAACATACATTGCTTTTTCTGAAGCACTAAAAGCCCAGTTAAAATTTCGGTTCCTGATGTGCTATTTACGGTCACACCATGAAGAGTAAGAACCTGAGTAACTGAATAGAAGTTCTTATTTAAATAGAAGTTGGGAGAGGACAAAGTTTTTTAATCTTTTTGTCAATTACACAATTCATAGAGGGATTTTTAGCTTGCAGTTGGTGTTCAATAAATATGTAAGTATATAATGCATGGACATTGAAAACTTTTCTAATCTAGGTCTTATTCAATCTAAAATATTAAATGCCAGGGTGACACTATCTGTTCTCCATGAATTTATCTATATTTTTTCTATCCATTACGTTAATATTTTCATTCTCAGTTCCCTCTTACACAAAAGTTTCCTGTTTAAATTACCATTTCCTTTTATTTATTTTAAATATGGAACTTCAGTGCAACAAGAGGTAAGTTGTGCGCAGGAATCTCGGGAAACAGCAGGTCGGATTATCAGTAATCAGAATTTGCCCCTGTGTTTTAAAAGTCCTTGGAGTTCCCTTCAATTTCTCCACTGACTTCTTGCCTTCTTGCATATTCGCACTCCTTCTACCATCTCTAGGGATGCACTGGCTCCCACTTTCCTCTCCACCAACTGGAACTAATTCTTCCCCAGATGATTCTAGTGTACCCCACCCTAGGCCGATTGAATCAGAATCTCTGGAGAAGGCCCAAGCATTTCATTTAAAAATTCCCCCAGGTTATATTGTAATCTAAGGTGGAGAACTGCTGCTTTGTTTAACTAGTGTGTTCTGAAACTTGAGCGTGCCTATGAGTCACGGAGAATATTGTTAAACTGCATATACTGATACTGTAGTGCTGAGTAAAGGATCTGAGACTCTGCATTTCAAACAGGCTCCAAGTCATGCTAATGGCTGTTGATAGGGACCATTTTGAGACTAGAAGCTATCCTTTAAAATTCTTTGGGGAGAAGGATCTTACTTACCCCCCATTATTGTGGTCTTTTGCCTTATACCTCTCCAACTCCTCCAAATCTGGTTTTTGTTTTTGTTTTTGTGTTTTTTAATCTCATAATCTTTGTCTTGGAGTCTGGTTCTAGGGAAATTTTTTCACTTGGCTGAGGGAGGGGAGGGGATAATATTCAAAGCTCCCAGATGATGTGAGAAAATAATTTACTTATGCTTGAATAAAATCAAGACAGTTAACTTTCAACTTTAAAGTAATTTTTAAAAGCTTCCTGATGGCCACAGTTTGTTAATTCAAAGGTCCCATCCTACATTCTGCAAGATGTAGTTGGGAAAAGAAGTTGTCTCTGGAGAGAGAGAGAGGGAGAGAGGGAGAAAGAAAAAGAGAGAAAGAAAATATCCACTTCTAATAAAACACCATTCTCCTTTGATCTATCTCTCTTCCACCACAACCATTTTCAAAATCATTTTATGACTGCTTAACTCTGGATAAAGCCAGCTAAAGAGCTTTTTAAAATAGTAAAGTCTAGACCCCACCTAGAATAATTGATTCCATCTCTTAAGTTGGGGTCTGGGTGCCTGTAAGTTTTAAATTACCCCACGGATGCCCACAGAGTGGGTTGCAAATCACCAATAGAGATAGAGAGGAAGCCGACACCAAGGACCTTTGGGCTACTTCAATTCTGAGGTCTCCAAAAAGAATTCACAGCAGAAATTGAAGAGTAGTCAAAGTTCAAAAGATTCTGAAAACATTTTCCATGACACTCAACAGTCAGTCATGAATTAAGACAAACATGGTACGCAAAGAACGAAATGGAATTTCCTCCTACCTGATTAAGTATTCTCTCAAAAACCTGCAGAATTTTATTTAAAAATGAAACTTTAGAAGTATGCCCTTTAGAGTAAAATGTAAGGTCTTAAATATTTTTGCTAACACTTAACACTGTGTTGTTGAATGTCCTATAATAGGAATTCAGAAACTGCTTTTGCTAGAAACAGTGACTCTTCACTTGAGCCTACACATGTCCAATGGATATCTAAAAGCAGGAGAAAAGCTTGGCATCTTCGCCTTCATTTTGTATCTGTCAACAAGATAAGAGTAACTGAGGCATTTTCAAGATTTGCATCATAATCAACACATTGTCATTGCCAAATTTTATAGAGCAACACCTGGAAGTCTCCAGCCATTGCCCTAAATCCAAAGGTCTAACTAACTTCATCTTGTCTTTCTGGCTTGTCCTTTCCTCTGAGTCATTCTCTCCTCTAGTCACCTGGGATTCCAGAACATGTCTGATATACATGTCCTGTGACAAGAGTTGAAACCACCCCCAGGCAACAGGAACTTTCTTATCACTCATAACAACCAATCAGACCACAGTTGGACCAAGACTGCTTATTACCCCTGCCCTAGTTTTTTCCTCTATTTCAACCCAAATCTGGTGCCAGTACCCATGAAGGTTGGGCTGAGGACACTAGCCCCTGCCCACACACTGTCATTTTCCCAGAATGGCTATGCTGAATAAACTCTTTCTCTGCTTTTCATCATGACTTGTCCATTTGATTTTTGGAACAAGTGGCTGGCCCTGCTCCTGGTGCTGCCAAAAGTAGGGGCCTTGGACCCACGATAATCCTAGCCAGAGTACAGCAAGAGAAAGAAATGAAGTACATAATTTAGAAAAGAAAATACAGAAACTTTTATTATCTATGGACAATGTAATTCTGCCACAGAAAACCTAAGGAAAATCTAGAGATAAAATTTCAGAAATAATAAGGAACTTCAGGCTATGTGCAACATTTTTTTTTTTTTTTTTTTGGAACTGGGGGACTGATCTCAGGGACACTCGGCCACTGAGCCACATCCCCAGCCATATTTTGTATTTTATTATTTAGAGACAGGGTCTCACTGAGTTGCTCAAGGCCTCGCTAAGTTGCTGAGGCTGGCTTTGAACTCAAAGTCCTCCTGCCTCAGCCTCCCGAGTCGCTGGGATTACAGGCGTGTGCCACCACGCCTGGCCAATGAGCAACATTTTTATCAGTAACATTCCTATTCAAAAACAGTAATAATAATTGTAGAATTTTAGAAAAATCTAAAAATTTACTACTGAAAATCCTTGAATAACTACAATATTACAGAATGTGATACAGTTTAAACAATGAACTGTGGCTATATGTATCAAAATGGATAAATCACAAAAAATATATGTTGTAAAGCTTTGTGATAAAGCATTTAGAATTCTTCTGTTAAAGTTGATAAGCAAACAAATTTATAGCATATACAATTAATTAATATTCACGTCACACAAGTATGTAAAGATGAGTGAGAACTACATCAAATTAAAGCAACAACTTTAAGGTAACTGGGGCCTAAGAAGAGACAGACAAATGAAATTAGGAGGAATAAGAAAGAGAGTTGTTAACAGTATTCATTTATGTTTGTTTGTTGTTGGTACCAGGGATTAAACCCAGGGGTGCTTAATCTCTCTGTCACATCCCCAGCCCCACTTTTTTTGTTTTTCTATTTTGATACAGGGTCTCACTAAGTTGCTTAGGGCCCTACTAAGTTGGTGAGGCTGGCTTTCAACTTGGAATCCTCCTTCCTCAGCCTCCCAAGCCACCGGGATTACAGGTGTGCACCATTGTGCCGGACAGTATGTGTTATATTTTATTTCTTTTAAGAAATCCAAAGCAAATAAGAAATCAAAATGTGGCCTTTTCCGTGAATGCTTACAAAGTTATTCTATGGACTTTTTGATATGCACAATATTATGATATAAAAAGTTTATTGAAGAATGGTGGGGAGTAAGTAGGTCACGATCACAGAGCACCACAAAATGTCACCCAGGATTTATTTCCAAAAGGTCTAAAATGTGAAGGGGGGCCATTTTATTGGGAGGTTAAACACTCACTGATTCACACCCTAATTCATTTAAACTAGAATGGATAAATATTTGGAAACTAGTACCACATGAACATGAGTGAATTTTTACTTGGTCACTGATGAGCTATGTGAACTTGGCCCATCTTTTTTTTTTTTTTAATTTTCGTATTTTATTTGTTCTAATTAGTTGCACATAACAGTAGAATGCATTTATACATTTTGATAGATCATACATAAATAGAGTATAATCTCTCATTTTTCTGATATTATATATTTAAGCTTCTACATTTTCATGTCTAAATGTAAATAATAGCACTCTCACTCATAGAATCATAGAATTATTTTAAATATCAAGTGAAATTAATGTATATAATTTATTATAAATATGGAGAAGCAAATCATTTGCTTACCTCTCTCAAGCCAGAAAGAGTTCATTTAGTGAAATAACTTTCCAGAAAAAATAAATTCAATCCAATTGGGATCCCTTTGTGCTTCCAAAGAATTTACAGTATCATTAGAAAAGCAGAGTGTGGGAAAAAGACCTTGGAATCAGATAAAGGGGCTTCATGTTCAGTATCCTCTACCTAAATCACTTAATCTCTCTGTTTTCTTTCCAAGTCTAAAATAAACAAATAAATAAATATTTTTAAGAATGGAGATAATAAAACACTTTTCAAAAATTTGTTTTAAGTACCAAATGAGATGAAGTATGCAAGAATGACTAGAACAATGTCTTTCATAAAGTGTTGCTCAATAACTGTTCATGGCCTTTGGAAAGACAAAAGTAATAGGAAATTCGAGAATAAGTCATCAGAAGGTGCAAATGCCAAAAGTGGGTGGGAAAGACAAGGGTTCCAGGAAGCAAGAGGGCACAGCATGTAAGAGTATAAGATTGACTACCTTTTTTATGGTAGCATTATTCCAAAGGTGTAATACTTCTCAAGTCTAGACAAAATTGCTTGTTTAAGGAAGCAACAAAATAAAATTTTTTCCGGTGTCTCTCAAAGAAGCTCTTGAATTTTTGGCTCATTACCCTTGAGAATCTTCTTCATCAATCTTCTGAAACCAGATCCCTTGAGGCTTCATTCTCGTATCTTATCTAGTTCAACAAACTCATTTTGTTATCTTTTCCTATTTTACTCTGGAGGTTTCCGGGCATATTTGCCTAAATTTTCAAGTGTCATTTGCACAGCAGAAAATTATTAAATAAGGCTAGGCTGCCGACTCTGCACCAGTTGCACATTCACTCTGAAGTCCTCTGAAAGAGCTCAGATAACCTCTGCAAGAGAGGCTTATCTGGCTTGTTTTTACAAATGGAAAACAAGTTGCTGAACAAGGGTTTATCTCAACCAGGAGAGCTCCTTAAACAATTTAGATAACTTCCTATTTGCCAACCAACTTTCTGTTATCAGGAAATACTATACCAAGAGGCTGACTGGGTAAAATATGCATTTATATTCCAGCTAGAAAGATGATGTTGTTTAAATAAAAGACAAGTGTTGAAATGCTATTAAAAGTGTACAAAGTACCTGCCAGTCAAAAGAGACAGAGCAAGCTGTCGCAGATAGGCTCATGTATCAATAGTACTGTGACTTTTTGTTTGCTTTTATCACAACTTGGTGTATAAAGAGCCATTTACTCAATTGGAATGTAGGACAGCTGCCATTTTCCTCTTTCATTTGAAAAGATGTATTTTGGAGTCACACACCTAATTGATGCTCTGTATACAGAACTTTCTACATATTGGTGTTCCCAGAAATCTCCCCAGATTCAGATGATACATTTAGAACTCTTCAAGATCAAAAACTTCCTGCAAAATTTGAGGGAGTAGAGAGGGACAGGAATTCGAAGTCTTCAAAGGAAAAGACAGAACATGCTACCAGAGTATGTTTTGCAAGTGAAACTAATTTTTAGCAAAAGAATTGACTGCAAGAAATGAAAGTCGTCTATGCCGCCAAAGAGGAAGGTACTTGGCAAATGCTGTTTCCTGTGCCTTACTTTGGTAAATGGGATCTTGCAGTGCAAGAGAAATATCACACAAGAATATAATACTGAGAGATAGAAATGTAGAGTAAATGAGGATGAAGGCTGAGAAGAAAGAAGCAGATCACCTGGATGGCACTTGGCAGGAAGTTTAATAAGGTCCCCTCAGACCTAGCAACTATGGAGAAGAGGCCTGATCTAGCAGCTAATCAAACATTCCACCACTCTCAGGAACAAGGAGTTTGAGGAAATATTGAAAAATAAAAAATAAAGCCATAACCAGTCTTTTACATATGTCAAACTGCAGATATACCAACTCTGCTTCTGGTGGATTTTCATTATGCAAAGGGAAACAGTTCTATAGATGACAGGAAGCATCATTGAAATCAGCTGGTAGTAAATTTGAAAACAAAGATGCACCTTTTGATTTGAAAACATTTATATAATAGGATTCACAAAATAGAGAAAAGATATAAAGAAGTGAGGTAGAAAATAGCTAAATTACTTGCCATGAGAAATCTTGGGAGAGAAATGAAATCTTTACAAAACCCTAAATCTATATACTGCGATAATCTTAACATTCTTATGAGAGGTTTTATCTGTGAGAGGTCATTCTAAAACTCTTACATTGGATATAAAGTCTTAGCTTGCATTCACCATCAAGTTCAGGTGTGGCTCAGAAATGGTATGGACCAAAAGAAAGGGTGCAACCTTAAACAGGTTGCTTCATGCTCTGAGATTCCGTTTCAATCTCACTGTACAATTGGAATGATAATCTCCTGAGGTGGTTGTGATGATTAACCAAGAATATTTATAAAGACCTTAGCACTTCCTTGGCGTAAAGTAGAGTCAGTGACTGGGGGTTTTGTTATTATTATTTGTTACTTACATGAGCATCTTAACTCACTTACACCAACATCTGGAACAAAGGGAATTTTACCTAAGTTTTAAGGGAAAAATCCTATAATGAAAACTGAGATTTCTTTTTCTTTCTTTCCTAAAGAAAATTGGTATGATTCAATGTTTACATGCCAACAGGGTGCAGTTCCATGAAGTGGGAAGAGTATCAAATCATCCCTCCATGCCTGGATGGGATGTCACAGCACCTAAGTGATGGCAGAATATCTCAAGACATGGCCTGAAATATCATTGACATACTTCTTGAAAGAATTACTCCTTTTCAGTTCTTCTCCTTTCTGATTAGTGAAAAGGACAAGTAACAATGGATGCCAACACCTTTATTAACACCTAACACTCATGTCTCTTTTAACAAAGAAACAGAGACCTCAGGTCTAGATCACTTACAAGTAAGCATCTCTACCTAAATTTAATAACAGAGTCTGTTTTCATATTATTAATTCATGTGACTGCTTTTTATTTATAATAATACATTGTTTTTTCAATTAAAGTAGTGATAAGAATTTGATTTCCGAATGCATATATGTAAGTATGTGTAAAGGAGAAGATTAAGTCTAAGCTCTGCTTTCTAATTTATAATAAAGACTAATAATTATACTCACCTCCTAGGGCTTTAAAATGATTAGCTAAATGATGTCTATAAAGAGTTTAGTAGACTGCCTAGCACATAGAAATACAGGCTCAATAAATATTTTTTATGCTTTTAAAGAATGCCAATTCTTAAGTAAGTGTAATTCTTTATTTTATTCTCTATATTTAACAGTCTGGTTATCTAAATGATCATATACTGAAAAGAAAGTGAGATGATGCTTTTATTAAATGAATAGAACAAAAACAGGTACCTAACAACATATATGGTTGTCAATTATGTCACTTTAATAATTGAGAGATAAACTTTAAAAATAGTAACAAGACCATTCAGTATTTCAGGAAAAAGGATGATATAACTAATATGATAATAATCAATCCTAATAACTGATTGAAGACCAAATTAACACCAGGTATCCCAGAAATCGTTCAGTATGTCTTTGGGGTTCTCAGATGTTGGAGAAGACAAAGGAAAGAGGAATGTTTAAATTAAAAATATAGGCTGGAAATAAATGAATCATAAAGACTCTTCTTAGAGTGTTGTACCTTTTAGGATCATTGGTTGCAGGCAACAGAAACTGACTTTGACTAACATAAGCAAGGTTACATGCTTTGAAAATAAACAGGGATGGCCAAAGAGCTAGACCTGGGGATAGACAGGATCAAAGGGAACCATGACCTGGGAATAGCATTGAGTTAGAAGAAACCTGTTTAGGATGATGCTGATTGGAGAGAATATAATCCTGATTATTTCCAGTTGTTTTCTTTCTGTTAAAATTTTATATTTTAGAAAAAAAATCCTCTTACTCTAGCTCATGGCAAATACCCCTCCTCACCCCCCCATGATCAGCAAACCTAAAGAAACTCATAACAAACTCATTAGAATATATCCAATAGGGGAGAAATAGTTTTAATAAAGAGAATCAGTTATGGTGGGATGGGAATGCATTTTACATAGCTACTTCAAGAAAGATGAAGTCCAGGATGTTGACAGTAGCTCTCAAGACTTTTTCTTTTTTTTTTTTTTTTTTTTAACTTTCTTTTTAAACCCAAAATGCAGAGAAAGAACAGCATTCTCACCTGCTCTGGACATCTCTGGTTTCCCTTCAAGGTCCACCTTTACCTTTTTTCTCACTGCAGGAGCTTGCAACAGGATTCTGGTCTTCTGGAATCCAACCTGCATTTGACCAATGGCAGGAGATTAGAGGTTGAGTAAGTCAGAAAGGTCAGTATATTAGCTTTTTCAGGTCACTTGTAAAGTGATATATTCCCTCCAGGAGAATTTACAGCTCTTTGAAGGCAGCACATAAGTTTCTTCTCCAGGTTCCAATAATTTACTCTCCCTGTAGCCCTTGAAACTCCCAGGCCTGATAGGGTTGACCTGATAGGTTCTTGCACTATCCACTATTCATTCCCATAAACCTTCCCACACCATTATAAATAATAAAATTATAAGGTAAAAACTTAAAAATGCAAAACCAGGAATAATTATACTATAAAGATGGTAACTTTGTGAGTTGGCTTGTGGATGGAGTTAGAGTTAAGTCTCTTGTTAGTTGAAGTCAATTTTACTAAGTTCAAAGACTTAGTTCACAGACAGTAAAATAATTAGTTATGCATATTATAAAGCAAAAACAAATCAAAGTGCAAATTACCAATATTATACTGTGACTGAACTTCATTGACATTAAAGGAATAAACTGCAGGCAAGTTCAATACAATGATGTCTGTTCTTTCCCTATTGAAATGGACTTTAATGGGTGGGCAGGAAGCAAATAAATAAAATAGGACCTGTGAACATTATATTGTGAAAATGCCTTCCAACAGGGTGGTAAACCAATGTACTGAACAGCAATGTACCATGATTGGCTATTTTTAATATAGACCAGTCTCAGAAAATCTATGAAGAATTGGGTTTGGATCTTGGTTTGTTATTTTATTTTTTTCCAGCATGGACCAATTCACTGTAAAGAAACTTTATACTGATAAGGTTTTTATATAAATCCTCAGATTTTTCCAAAAATTATCTATTCAAATTTCAGTAACTGTACTGAATGCTATGGATTACATAAACCAATTCTTCTCCCATCCAAGTACTACCCAGACCCAACCCTAATTTGCTTCTAAGATCAAACAAGATCTGACATGTCCAAAGTGGTATGGATACAGACACATTGACCAACTCTTCTCATTCTTTAAATGACATGGGATGGGGAGGCACCATGTCATGCTAAGAGTGCCCAATGACTGTAGTAAGGGAAGAAATTCGTTGTTAATAATATTTGAAAGGAAGTTCTACACCTTATGTTTCAGTATTCAAAGTTATAAATCATGCTAACAAACTGATAAATAAAGTATATTTATTTTTCCTAACTCCTTATTAACTCACAGAATTGACTCAGACTTAGAACTATTGGAGTTTGTAAAGTTCTACAAGAAAACACAAAGGTGCTGTTTGACCCAACTCCTACCCCAGGCCCCTACTTTCTCCTTTTTCTGACAAAAACCCTGACTCCAACACTAACTTCAAAGGAATATGTTGTTGTGGACTGAATGCATGCTCTCCAATATTCTTATGTTGAATCTCTTAACATTCATGCAGGCTGTATTTGGGGTAAGAAAGTAATTAATGTTAACTGGAGTGGTAAGGGTAGGACCCAAATCCAATAGGATTAGTGTCCTTATAAGAAAAGATCTCTGAGATACAATTTTCTCTTTGTCTCTGAGCATGTACAAAGGAAAAGTCTATGCAAGGACACAGGAAGTAGCTGCTACAAGTCAGGACAAGAGCCCTCAGCAGAAATCCAATCAGCCTGACCTTCTTGATCTTGGACTTCTAGCCTCCAGAACTGTGAGAAAATAGATTTGTTGTTTAAGCCACCTGTACTATTTTGTTAAGTCAGCCTAAGCAAACTAAGATATATGGACACACCACACAGTCAAGTTCTTAATGCACTCATGCACTCCCTGCAAACCTTTCTCATTTGTTTGTCATTGCACCTAGAAGTATACACAGTGGGAGCTCAGGATGACATGAAGGGGAGACTTGGGCAAAAGCCCAGGCAGTCCCTGAGTACCAAGACAGGAACTGGAAGAGCAGGCATAGGTTCTGGGTAGACAGGCAACCTTGACCCCCAAGGAACTCTCACCAACAGAATAAGATTAAAGGAGATTCAGTGGATCCTCTTAAAAATGTGGGACTAGGGCTGGGGATGTAGCTCAGTTGATAGAGTGCCTGCCTCGCAAGCACAAGACCCTGGGTTCAATCCCCAGCACAAAATGTGGGACTAATTCCCAGGCCTCATATCCAGAGACTGAATGCCTCAGGAAACTGGATGTTTTCTGTTTAGGACCTCTGATGTCTCTGATGGGTGTGCCTCTGTGGAAAATACAGTCCTAAAGAGGAAGTATTGAGTAGGAGTTAAATGCACAGATAAATGTGGTTAAATGCATTCTTATTCAAAATATCTGGCCTTGAATGCTGCCTCTAATGTGCATTGGCCCTGATTATACAAATTATTTATGCCTAATCACTTCATTGTAAAATGGGATAACTGTAACTACTTTATTCATATGGCAAATATGAGGATGAAATGAATGGATAAATACAAAATATTTATGTGTTTGACACATAGTTAAAAAGAAAACCAGAAAGTTAGTAACCAATAACTCCTTCTTAAAATAACCATGGAATCAGAGTGGAAGAAAAATCAAATCCATTTATCAAATTAAAGTTTGTCAAGTCTGGATAAGTAAAGATATTTTAAACCAGCTTCTAAAGTTTTTGACCTGTGCAAAATTTAAAATCTTCTATGGGTTCTTCCTATATTCGTTATCTTTCTCCTTCATTAACTCTCATAATTGAAACTTGGTTTGGAATATGAAGTGAAACTGGTCTACCAAAGGGAATAAAATTGTTGTCTTTACATAGTAGTCATTCCATCTCTGCTATGTAAACTCCCACTAGTCAAGTGCAAAGTCCATGTACACCTTGAGGATTTCCCATTTCTAGGATTACCAAATTGTCCTGTGAAAGGATACCTCACTGCTTATTTCCAGCATACTAAATTCCTAATGACTTCCCCCTCCCACCCCATGGAAAGGACATGCATATTCCTACAGACTAAGTGAATGCTTATTGAGAACACAGAGCTAAAAAAGCCTGGAGGCTAATGAAATAATATTTCAGATCTCACATTTCCATGTGGCAGAACAGGAATAGAAAGAAATCCTACTAAAGCTGGTACTGACATTCCCAGATGTGCAGCCATTAACACATGCTAAAACAGGCTCTTTAAAAAGTCTATGCATTTTTCTCCAAAGGAATATAAAGTACCATTCTCTAAAGTAGCCCATAATGCTCTGTCCTCCTTAACTTAGGAGTTATCAAAGCAGCAAGCAATGTTCTGGAACATTTCCACAGTCATGAATGCCATGAGTAGGAAAGAAGGAAGACAATGTAAATCAGTGTGGTATTTTTATTCCTTTTTGGTTCTTTAGAGTTCTTATAGAATCATACAATATTGATTTATGGTAGGATTAGTCCAAAGTAGTCCATGCATCATTGAAGGGTTTTGTTGAAAGCCTATTTATACATTATTGTTTACTGGCACCCAACATATTTTCTGGTGATGAGGAGAGGATTTTGCCAAAAATCTAGGTGAAAGCAAGCAATATAAATCCACTCTCCAAAAGTACTGGTAAACTACTAAATGCAGCCCCTGCCTGCACCAAGGGCATTTGCTCTGCTTAAAATGACTCCTTTGGGGGTATTGAAGAATGTGATGTCATCCAACTATTCAAAATGTATTAAAATAAAATCCAGACATTATCATAATAATTTACATCACCACGAGTCAGGAGTTATGGATTAGTCACAGGAGAATGAAGCCCCATGCCTTGTCCCATAAAGCCGTAGGACCCTGCCGTATTTACCATGGAACTCATGAAGGCAGAGTGCAAGATGTGGGTTGATTCCAATCATGGCTTATCCAAAATCACTGAAGACACAAAACAATATTTTCACAGAAGCTTCCTTTTTATTAGAGTTTTATAGTTACACTTAGTAGTTTGATTCATCCTGACATGAATCATACATTCATAAATTTGATTTCAGTTCATGATCAGAGCCCCTTTTCCCTTCCCTTTTCCCTGCATTCTCCCCAACACCCCTCATTCTTCCTCTACTCTACTAGACTTTCTTTTGCTTATCTATTTATTTGTATCTGATTGGTTCTTTTTAGTTATACGTAAAGGTGAAATTCTCTGTGGTATGTTTATATATGCGTATAACATGATTTTTAAAGAATTCATTCTGCGTTGCCTCCCCTTACCCATCCTCCCACTCTGCCTCTTGAGCTCCCTCTTCTGCATTACTGATCTTTTCTTTATTTTTATGGTATCCTATCCTTCTCTCTCCCTTTCCTTTTCTTACTCTACTTTTCACATATGAGAAAAGGCATTTGATCTTTGATTTTCTGAGCTCAGTTTATTTTGCTTAGCATGATATTTTCCATTTCCATCTATTAACGACAAATGTCATAATTTCATTCTTCTTTATGGCTAGGTAGAACTCTATTGTGTGTGTGTGTGTGTGTGTGTGTGTGTTGTGTGTGTTGTATGTGTGTGTGTGTACCACAATTTCTTTGTCCATTGTCTGTTGACCAGCACTGGGGTTGATTTCATAATTTAGCTATTGTGAACTGTGCTGCTATAAACATTGATGGCTCTATTTCTATGGTATACTGATTTTTAGATCTTAGGGGAAAACACCAAGGAGTCTCATGGTGGTTGGTTCCACCCCTAGTTTTTTAAGGCATCTCTGCACTGCTTTCCAGAGTGGTTGTAATATTCTAAAGTCTCCACCAGCAATGTCAAGGGTACCTTTTCCCCCACAATCTTGCCAGCATTTACTATTGTTCGTATTCTTGATCATTGCCACGCTGACTGGAGTAAGATGAAATCTTAGTGTGGTTTGATTTGAATTTCCCTCACAGGAGCTTCTTTGACAAGATTTCAGAGCTCATCTTTCCCTGTTCTAGACCATCAAATAGTGAATAACTGTGCATGAATGTAAAAATCTAGAAAATTTCCAGTGTCTGTGTGTGTGTATATATATGTAAATTTGTGTGTGTGTATATATAAATTTCCTCTGCGTGTGTGGTGTGTGTATATATAAATTTGTGTCTACATATGTAGATAAATTTCCAGGGTCTGTACACACACACACACACACACACACACTCTCTCTTCACTGAACCCCAACTCCTTAGTGAAGTAATTGGTTCACAATCTTTGGGGAAGACACTGGTCCTTGTCTTTTGTTTGATTTTCATCAAAACAATTTTACTCCCTGGCTAGGAGTCTAGCTTAGTGACATAACACTTAGTTTGCATGAGACTTCGGATTTAATCCCTAGTATTGGGGGGGATTTACTGCAGGAAATTACTAACAGATTCATCAAATGTCTGGTAGGCTGATTGCATTAATGACTGCTCAGAATTCCCCCTTTTCTGTTTCTCTGTATTTTGTCACATAAGCTTGTAAGGTCCCCAGTTTTCACTCAGAACCTGGTTTTAAGACCTCTTTGGCTAAATAAATGTTTATTAGTATTGTATGCCATTAATTATTTGTGACTCTTACATAGCATTAACTCACTGACAGAGGGAGCTATTTAAGGCTACATTTTGTCTATGTACAAAGTGTTCTGGAAGACAGAATTGACCTTTTTTACTTTAAATCAGGGAAAGTAGAAATTTGGCATGTGTGCTCCCAAATTATTCCTGGTTTTCATCTTTTGGGTGAAGTTCTACATAGTATGTATTATAATCTATTTTTCCCTCTTTAAAATTCAGGGTCAGACTATCTTTTTGTTGTTGTTGTTGCTGAGCCACATCCCCAGCCCTATTTTGTATTTTATTTAGAGACAAGTTCTCACTGAATTGCTTAGGGCCTTGCTAAGTTGCTGAGGCTGACTTTGAACTCGCAGTCCTCCTGCCTCAGCCTTCCAAGTGCTGGGATTATAGGCATGCACCATCGTGCCCAGCTATCTTGTTTTAAAACCTCAAAATATCCATGTTGCTGCTAAAAAAATACACAAGCATCAAAGAACACTGGTCTGCTCTGAAAGTGTCCACCAAAATTCTTGGGTTGGAAATGTAATCCCCAGGGCAACATTGTTGGAAGATGAGGTCTAATGAAAAGTGTTTAGGTCATGAGGAATTTACCCTCGCAAATGGATTAATGTCAATATATAAAGGGCTTGCTGATTTGCTCTCTACTCTTCTGCTATATGAGAACACAGTGTCCCTTTAAGCCTTCTGCCTTTCCACCATGTGATCACACAGCAAGAAGACCTTCACCAGATGCCAACACTTTGACCTTGAACTTCTCAGCCTCCAGAACTATGAGCAATAAACTTCTGTTCTTTGCAAATTACCCAGTCTGTTTCCTTGTTGTGATGGTACAAAGAACAACAGACATTCATCTTCTCCTTTCAGGTACGGAGCAAATGCTACTTCTCACAGTGAAAACCCTGCAGAGTTAGGCTATACATGGCAACCAAAGAAGTTCTAGCTGCTACTATAAGAGCAAGGTATTAGGATTCTATTTCGAATTTGTACTGACTCTAAATTTCTATAAAAGGTTTCCTGTTAAGTCAATCAAAGACTCTTTGGCATTTCATTAAATAGTGCATAAATGTTTTCTGTTCAGTGCTTAGACTCAGCTCCTTGAAGATGGAAGTTGAATTTTATTCATGTTTATCCCAAGTATCGAGAAGGTACTTGGTAGAATAGGTACTTAATATTTGTCAAATGAATGGCTAGATGATTAAATACATATTCATCTCTGGAGGCACTCTTAAAATAGCCTGGCTAATTGTCATGGGAAGGTTAAAAATTAAAAGAGGCAAAGATTTGAAACAAGACCCATCTGTAGAAGATTAGGCATTTTGCCAAAGTACTTTGCTCCAGGCCCACCAGTTTCAACAAAAATCAGTACTGTCGCAACTTGCCTTGTCAATCTGCATTTAGACAGGTTAGTGCACTACTATCTGTACATTTGTTGGATGTTATTTACTAAAAGTCCAGTCTTTATCAGGAATCAGTTCCTTTCTCTGTAACCATAACAGATGCTAATCCATTAATCTATTAATTTGTTGAACTCCATTGGTAAGCTTCACATGTTTTCCAAGAATGTTCAATCACAGTGTAAGATATTTACACAAATAATTTTAATGATAGTAAATGCAAGGCCAGAGAATAATAGAAAATTTTCTATATGCTTTAATTTCTCTTCCACTGGATTCAGGAACTCTTCATAGAATACATAAGAGTTGTGCCGAAAGGTAAAGAATGATAAGGAGCCAATTCACTTCCTCATTGAGTACTTCCTACACCTTGGAACATTTAAATAATGGAGTTAAAAAGAAAAGTTGCCTCCCTTATGGAGCTCATCATCCAATGATGGAATAACAGCAATACAGCAATTAAAGAATACTTATCAAATAAAATAATTGTAGAAAATCAACGAATAAAATGAAAAGACAGTGAAAATGGAAGGATTTGTGAAATTTTTCCTCAAAAATGATCAAACCTTATTAAATGAAGAAGTGGTCACAAAATATGAATTCTAAGATGAAAGATTCATTGAACTCTGCAGTGTACCTGAAAACAGTACATTAATTAGAAGAATTTTAACTAGGCTTAGAATATAGTATACAAAGCAATAAAAAATGTTGATTCTCCATGTGTAGGTGAGTAGTGAATGGAAGAAGGTGTTCAAAATAGAAATCATAATCCAATTAGAAAACAAAAGTAGCCAGGAGTGGTGGCACAGGCCATAATCCAAGCATCTCTGGAGGCTGAGGTAGTAGGATAGCACATTCAAAGTCAGCCTCAGCAACTTAGTGAGGTCCTAAACAATTTAGGGAGACTCTGTCTCAAAACAATCAGAGCTGGGGATACAGATCAGTGGTTAAACACACCTAGGTTCAATTCTTGGTACCAAAAACAAAACCAGAAGCCATTCTAGTTGTTTTTAAAAGGGGGCAATTAATACAGGAGATTGAATATATTGGTAATTGAAGAGCTAAAAAGCTTAACAGGATATTGTGAGGCTACCCAGTGGTTGGTAACAGGAAGCTTCCACCACACTAAAGGATGACAGGGAAAAGGAAGCCAGAGTCTCCTGGAAACTGGAAACAAGTAAGTTACTTGGTGAGAAATGTGACTTCCTTGGAATGTTCTCTACCCAGAGCTGGAGTCACACCGACACTGCTAGAGATAATACCTGAAGCACAGAGAGACAAAGACTTCTCTGGTTCAGTGATATGTGGGTAATTAAGCTTTCCCTTTACAAAACTATTAAATTCCTTGTTTTATAATTTGCCAATGTCCATGGTGTAAATACTTCCAACATGGCCAATTTCAGACTACCAGGAATTAACAACCCACTTGAAAAAACAACTGAGGATCACACAATCTATTCTCATTAAATATTATGAACTGACTCCAGCACACTTTTCTCCTCCTGAAGCTTCCTCCCCAAAAGTCAACAAAAAAGGGAACCTAAGAAATGCACTTAAATATGACACAGTGCATTGCAAAGAATTGTATGAAATGGAAAGGGAACAAACAGGCTACCAGATCAATATGTGAGCTTTCTTAAAATTTTCACAAATTCTTACCTAATTTACTTACACAAATGAGCCAAAGACCAAAAGAACTTCATCATCTGCCAACTTCTACCACTAAATCCAAAATATACCGAAGCCTATACGATACAAAACACCCTCCTAGCCACTAGAGATGCAGCAGTAAGCTAGATGAATGCAATCTCTATTTTAATGGTCATTTCACAATTATCCCTCGGTATCTATGGGGAATTAATTCAGGCCCCTCCAGGGATGCCAAAATTCACAGATGCTCAATCCTATATATATCCTATATATATCCTTCCATATACTTTAGATTGTCCCTAATTTGCTTATAAAGCCTAATACATTTTAAATGCTATGAAAATAGTTTTAATACTGTATTTATTCAGTAAAGAGTGACAACTTTTTACAGTCTGCACATGTTCAGAAGAGACATGTTTTCCTAAGGATTTTCAATCCATAGTTGTTTGAATCTACAGATGCAGAACCCCAAAACATGGAAGGATAAATATACTCTAATAAAGAAACAGAATTAAATCAATAAACTCACAAAATAATAAAATGTATTCATGACTTAATAAAATGGTAAGGATAAAATGAGTAGACCCTTTGAGATGTCGGAGGACAGCGAGAACAACTTTTCTTTAAAGTAAAATTTATGGTGAGAATTAGGGATGAAAATGTCTTAGGCCAAGGTGCTTGATTGTGTTTTGTCAACTTGGTTCATATGGGAACTGTGTTCCTTACAATTTCTCTCTCTGTGTAGTACCAGGCTAAATTTGTGGCCTGAGATTCGAAAGGCTAGATGGAGTTGAAGAGTGCCATGCAGTGGTGAGACACCTGCTTGTTCCACCTTCTCTGGCTCCTTCCGTTGACATATAGCTCTTCATGCTAAGTGCACTCCATGCCACATGGTAGTAGCCACAAGCCCACCACCATGTGCTTGCCTCTAGACCCAGTCAGGTGATAGCTATATGAGGAAAATTGCTTCCCATAACCCTAGACACAAACTCTCTCTCAGTGGTCCTCCTCTGGCATCTGGATGTGCTTGCCTTCTCTGATTAGTTACAATCCTTCTCTGATCACTAATTCTTCCTTCAAGACCCTTACTGATGCAGCAATTCCCACAGTGAAAACATAAGCCTAAAATAAATCTCATCCTACAACACTCTTGGTGACTCTGCTCCTCTGATAGAACCCTTACTGGCATGCCAGGTTGAATGGGTGAATGAGGATCCTAAGCATAAAGAACACAACCTCATGTGGAAAAGAGTTGATGTGCTCAGGAAACCGAAACAAGATCAGTGTTTTTAGAGGGTGCGTGAGGAGTGAGAGGCATGAATCTGGCCTAAGTAGATGAACAGTAGATAGAACATTTGAGGCCTTAAAACCCATATTGAAGATTCTTGTTTTATATTCTAAGGGCAATAAGAAAATCCCAACAGATTTGAAGCCCAGGAAAGTCATATAATATTTTAAAAATTGAAACAACTGCACTAGCTACTGAGTGGATAAAGGACTAGAGAGAAGGAAAAAAGAAAGCAGATGCCTTCATGAAATATGTTAGCTTGGGCTACAGTGGTGATAGTAGGAATAGAAAAAAGTCAGTAGATCATATCACTCTAACCAAATTTTATCATTTAATTATTGCTACAGAATATCAATATCTTAATTATAAAACTTATGGTGTTCAAGTTTAATTTTACTAAAAATGTAAACTGGACATTTTTAAAAAAGGAAACTAATTGTGACTACTGTGCATTTGAGTAATAATATATAGAATATAACCCAACCAGAAAGTTCTGTTAAATCATCAGAGGTTACAATAATAGAACAGTAAAAATCATCATCGTAGTAGTAATAGAAACAGAAAAAGTTAAAATATTAATGTGTAGTTCTTAATATGAGTCAGGTATAGCAGTAATACTAACACTCCACTACCTACACTGTAGCCCAAAATAACTGTACTAAAAATAATAGAAAAAAATTAAATAATAGTATATGTAGTTCTTACTATGAGGCAGGCATTGTTTTGTTGTGACTGTTGTTGTAAATTCTTTTCTTTCTTTTAAAGTTGGCAACTTTTCTTTTAAAGCAAGCTTCCCACGTACTAAGCATGCACTCTGCTATTGAGCTACGCCTCCAGCCCTTAGGTGTTGTTTCAAGCAGAACGTTAGATAATCTACCAAGATCTCCATCAATACCTTCCTAGTCTAGTGACACTCCTCAAATCTAAAGGTGAATTTTATTTTGTTTTCTCTTAAATGTAAGCTATCCTAACTACTTGTTTTGGTTAATTCAATGCAACAAAAGTAAAGCTAGATCAGTTCTAAGTACAGCTTAGAATGCCAATTTTTATCCTCTTAAAAGTCAGCTGTCATGTAGGAAGTCCAAGTACCAGGAGACCACCATGCTGTGAGGAAGCTCAAACAAGCCCTATGAGGAGGCCCAATGGAGAGAGACAGAAATTCTCAGCTTAGCCAGCCCTTAGCAATTTCTGCTGCAGCTCCAGACATGTGAGTGACAAAGCCATCTTGAACATTTTCATCCCAACAGAAGAACTGTCTAGCTGAACCCAATCCAGACACAGGATTGTAAGAAATAATAAAATACTGATGTTTTCAGTCATTAATTCTGATGGTGTCTCTTTATTGGCAGTAGAAATCTGAGAAAACATGGAATTATATAACTTATTTCACACAGTCACCCCATGAAGTTATTACTATTATTATTCTTACTACACAAATAAGAAAGAGGAGACACCTAGAAGTTATGGCAGAGTAAGAATTTGAATCAAGGCAGTCTGGCTCTGGAGTCCTTGGTCTTAATGTCTACATGCAATTGATACCAATAAAACATTCATGGGACCTGGCCACTTACAGAGATCATGTTACGTTCCATGACTTATTTTTCAGTTCCTTCATAGTGAATGTTGTCCCTGGAACAATGTGACTTTCTCTTCTACATGTACTCGACACAAAAATACCTAAGTTTTCTGGCTGTGGGACTTACTGAAAATATACAAATAAAAATAAAATTTAAAGGAATGCTTTGCTTTAGAATCTTCTGGTATTTGCCTTTCGGTTATGTCAATAGGGATTCATTTGGGTTCAGAAAATGAAGGAAGCAGAGATTTTTTTCTGACCAGTGAGACTGCTAAAGTGGAATTCCACTTTTATGCCCTAAGGAAAACACTTACGTTTTACAGCTACAGGGTCTGTTTAATGGCATTACATATGGACCGTCAGCCGGGATGCCCATGATTTATGCACTGTAGGAAAGGCTTTTCAAATTTAACTCAATCTCAAGATATTCTTTCCACCAAAAGCAACAAGGGTATAAAACCAGCCTGTCACTGTCACAGCCTGGCAAAGAAATACATTGAGTAAGTTGAGACATGATTCATCCTATTTCCAGTCTTTTTAAAGTAAAAGTTTGTCTTTGATTGCTGGTTGTGCTTGTACTGAACATTCCTTCTGGATTTTTCTTCATACTTTCAATAGTCTCTATCATGTATATTTGACTTCCAAAGAAGTCTCAGGTTATTCTGTCAATTGGATCATTCCTTCCCTACTTTCATTTCTAGAAAACAAAGAAATTTTGTCTGAAGTTGAAGTAGTAAGGGATTAAGTTTAGACCAGGGTTTCTCTTCAAACAGCTGGGATCTAAAAACAAGTACTACCATTGATTTTGTTTTTAATAGTCGTCATTTTCCCCTTACCTTCCCTGGGAAAGGATCTGAAGGGAGTGAGGTTTTCCACTTACATTAGATCCAGCAGTTCAAGTCAGTTCTGTTTTTATGTCTCAAAATGATCTGGGGGATTACTTTCATGCTGTCCTAAAATGTTCACTATTAAAACAGTGAGTTAGGGTTCTTTTTCTTTATCGTTGACATACTACATAATAAATGCTAGAGTTAATAAGAATTTATTAATATTTCCATCTCAGAGAAATCTCAGCATGCAAAAGAAATGAAAAAGTTAGATATTCAAAGGCTCTTCTGATGTACTGGTTTGGTAAAAGTTGATTGCTATGGGATCCAAATGTCCCATGGTTGACTAACAAATACAATATTCACAGCTCCATGACATCTGTTATGGAGCTTTTGTTAGTCTGCAAAAGCTAAGCAGAAAGAAACTTCTGAAAACATAGGAACCGCAGGTAGATAATATATTGTTATACTGGGGCATTTGTGAATCTAGTAATTCAAAATGATCAAAAGCTATGAAAATATTAACGTTTACTATAGAGTCATAAGTCAATCATCTGCAACTAAATTTTGGAAGAGCTCTTAAGGATTTAGCTTTCTATCTCACAACACTAGGGATCTTATTTTCTGTTTTAAGTATGTCTTTCTACCTGATTAACTACCTTACTTACCAAATTATTTCCCAAATTATTTTACATCAAATGTCTAAAGCAGATCTTTGTTGGAGAGATGGTGTGTGTGCGTGTGTGTACATGCATGCATGCTTCAATTAGTTAGGTCTTACATTTGGACCTAATAGTATACATTTGCTTTGTCTCCTCTAGAAATTCTTCAATTCTGCAAGTTCTGATCTGAGCTTTGCAGGCAATTTTCTATAAAACTCTAAGTAACTTAATATAGTTTTATTTTAGTTACTTTAAGAAAGGGGGAAAACATTAACCTAGGTTACATTGTTACCTGTAGAAACTGCCCAAAGAAATTGTTTTCCAATAGTCTGAAAAACAAACCAAATTTACTTTCATTCAGAGTATTTCAGAATATTTAACTCTCCAGAGAGACTGTTGGGACTTAGACAACTGATGAGAATAATTTCTTAAATGTTAATTTTATAAAATGTGGCTTATATATACTTAAAGCCTTAGACCAATCATCAAATAAATTTATTGGATGTATGTTTTTAGACTAACAAATGGCAAATATAACTATCAAATAAATTCCCTTGCCCTCTGAGATATTATTTTCATTTAAATTATACATATATTTCCATGCTGCTCTTATATTTTTCTAATGTTTTATTTCTTTCTCTGAAAGAATCTCAGTTGTATACACTTGCAATTGTTATTGGAGTTTTTCTGAAATTTAACTTTAATATGTGTTGATAATATTACAGTTACCCATCTACCACTTTTAAGCAGTTTTTTATTGCTACATGTCATCTCACAAATCCCCACTACAAAGAAATTTTTACAAGTTCAAGGTCAAAATTCAAGTACAATGTTATCTTTTCTACAGGTCTATTATTATTCCCATCCTACATCTCTCTTTTGGGTAGAAATTTTAAATATGCTTAATATCACATATACACCTTTTCTTCAGGTTTTCCTGTTGTTGTTTTTTTTAATTGCTTGTGATCTCTCTTAAAGGACTATTTATAATGTCAAACAGCAATCAAACTCCAGAATCTTATATGAGCATGCAATGGTTGGGAATTATTCCCCTACGACTCACGGAATGGTTTTCCAGCAGGATTTCTTCTATTATTCTGCTGTTAATGAATAAGTAGTGCCCCAAGATCAAGAAAAAATTTAAAATAAGTGTGTTGAAATAAGTTGCCATTAGAAAAATCCAGATAGTTCTTTGTGGAAAGCTAACTTCTAATTTGTATAGACATCGCTCACATCCTAGAGACTATGTGAAAATTCCCACTGTGCTTTCTGAGAAAGAAACTTAAGCATAGCAATTATTGCATTGTTTGTGGTTACAATGCAGTTAACCTCTCCTTGAGGTATCCTTAGGCATAGACAGAAATTTTACATAGCAAATATTTTAATGCTTTTCTTACCAAACATCTTTACCTTGACAACTTTATAGTATGGTAACTACAATGGTGCAGGGAAGGAGAAATGTTTAACATCAATGGTGCAGGGAAGGAGAAATGTTTAACAAGGTCAACTCCTTCAATATGAGTGAAAAAAAAAATACCAAAGGACAGCAGCAATGAATAAGAGTGGATCCTATGTGTAAACAACTGCAGCAAACCACCTGAACATCAGTCTTGGCACAGGTTCATAGTATCAGAGACTTCTGGAAATCCCAAAATTTCAGTTCTCTATTGCTTATGTCTTTGCTATAAGTACACTCTGATCAAAGTATTAAAATCAAAGGGTTCTAGAAGACACTGACAACAAGGTAAGGCTTGGAGACATCATCCTAAGACAAAACAAATACATTGTAGGTGGAATAGGAAACGTACTTCAAGTTGCAGAGAAAATCCGTTGTTAATATTTTTTTGCAGGTGATTGCCCATGTTTTCTTATCCAAATAATCAAATAATGATGCTTATATATTTATTCATTTAAAATTAGAATCATAAACCAGATTTCCTACCAATAATGTTTAATAGTAAATTTTCTCACACCAATTAATTTCTATAATATCATTTCCATAACTTTATAGTATTCTATTGTATGTTGAACATTAATGTTTTGTCCCCTTTTAACTCTTCTGAACAATGTGGTTTTGTATATTCTTGCATTTAAATCCTTGAAAATATATAAATTATTTCTTTGGAAAATTCCTAGAAATGAAACTATTGATTCCAATATACCAGGATGTTTTTCTTAACAAATAGCTTTGTCATTAAAAGTACTACTTCTTCTGACTAACGACTTCATTTTCAGTGTCAGCCTCATATATATCATTGATTTTTAAGTATCTTTTGTGGCTTAACTGGAGGTACATGAAAAATATTAATATTTATATATTCCTTAGAATGAGCAACATTAAGTTGTCTTTTAAGTTACTCAAAATATAGTCAGAGCAAGTCAGAAAACATCATAAATAGTTTCAGCAATTAAATATGGCACATTGATAGGTAAGCAGTGGTAGTAGGATCACATTATGAAGAACTTTGAAATAAATTACAATTACATGGTGATGTAAATGCATCCACTAAGTGTAGGAACACAATTAGGTATCTAATTATATGGGAAAATGCAATCACCTTCTGAGTAGGAGTTGAAGCCACAAAGCCTGTTCCTACTTGAACCATTTGCTCTACAAACCCTGAGGCTCTTCCGTGGTTTCAGTGTTTTCAGGAGTTTCCACAAACATTCCCATTTTCCCTTCACACCTCTCTCCTCAAGAGCCAAGGTATCCAGTCCTCCCTGATATACTGTCTTCATTTAGAGTCCCTCTATAAACTTTCTTGATTTATTTTTTTCAGACCATATGTCCACCTAAGTTGCTCACCCAAAATGCATCAGTCAAGGGCTGCCAAAAAATGTCATTCAAAATTTTAGATCTAGCCAGGAACGGTGGCACACACCTCCAATCCTGGCAATTTGGAAGGCTGAAGCAGGATGATTGCAAGTTCAAGGCCAGCCTCAGCAAACTAGTGAGACACTATCTCAAAATAAAAACAAAAAGGGCTGGGAACATAATTCAGTGGTAGAGCACCCCTGGGTTAAATTCACCACCCGGAAAAAATTTACACCCTATTCTAAGACATCTTTGTGATTCAGAAACAAGAGTATTGACTGAAGATTTCTGATCTCAACCAATTCATCCTTCAAAAGGTCACGATTAAACAAATTTTTTCCTCTGCTTAACTTCCAACCACAAAGCTTAAGACTTTAAAAGCTTCATGCAAGTATAGAAGACGTAGAAAACATAGAAGCATATGTTTGCCACTTTATTTTTAGCCAATGTGAAAAACAGTAGACTGGGACACATCAGGTTTTAATTTGGGGAGGGGAAACAGAATCATAATGCTCATGGTGGGATAATTCCAAGAAATCTATGACTGTTATTCCCCATTCCCTAGAGGAATTGTTGTTAGAGAGTTCTGGAAAGAAATGGAGGCCAAAAAGCACTGATGATGGCATCTACAAGTATGTTCTTTCCTCTGTGTCATGATGTCACAGCAGTGTAGCCAGGGGCAAAGCCTCACCCCAGGAAGTCCTTCCACTTATCTGACAACAGGGCATGCTTTTACTTTCAGCCACTCAATGTAATTATCTAATTTCTACCACAGGGCAACAATAAAGTTGGGGAAGACTGTTACTTTCTACATGATAATAAAACTTTTCAACATCCATCTAATATGATTTTTAATTCTAGCATTGTTTTCTGGCCTTTCCAATAAAATTGGGATATCCATTTCTTTAGATGAGTGGTAGAAGACAACAAAAATTGTTTAAAAAAATTAAATCAATGTTTATGTTTGAGACTTCCAAACAGGCTCTAAAAAGCCATTGCCATTGTAATAGTTTAATATAAAGCTCTTTGATTTACAAGAACCAGACAGGGTGGTGGGGGGCAGGGAAGAGAGAGTTTGATTTAGAAGACAGACATAGTTTTACTATAAACTATAATAGAAAGAGAATCAGAATATAACTTAGGAGTGATTTTCGCCACACAAGGAGATGAAATCCTTCCATAGAATTTTATTTATTTATTTGTTTATTTATTTATTTATTTGAGAAGACTGGAGAGGAATGAAGGGAGAAAGAGAGATAGACTGTATTGGTGGATCCCAGAGATGGAATCCTATTGGGGAAAAACTCTGTAGTGGACTGGGAGTTATGAAAGAAAATGCCGGTAGAAATCAACCAAATGATTGAGGATATGAGTACAGTAGGAAATTTTGCTCTGCTTTTTCCATAAAAATTTGGAAAGAAGCAGAGACTAGTAGCAGGGAACTGACAGCATATGATGCGACACCAGAGAGAACACGTATGGATAGGAAACTCAAAATGTGTGGCCCTGATAGGGATATAGTTCCCACAGGCCAAAATGGAGGAAGGGGCATGGCCCTGGCGACCACCCAGGTTCCCAAGTCCTCTAGCCTTAACTATGGCAAGAGGATAGAACTGGAAAGACACCATCCACAGATACTTCAACAGCAGACAGCTCGGACAGACTGTCAGATACCAAGCAGGAACAGTCACCTCAAATACCTCAGGGGTCAGTGACAGCAGGGAAGAGGCAGAGGTCTGGTCTTCAAAACAATCTGACTGTGTATCATCCCCTTAAAGAATTTTAAAGGTCATTTATGCTCTTGCTCATTTTAAAATTTGTTTCTATGATTTTCTTTCCTGGTTTTAAATAATCATGAAATACATCATTCTAGTACACTATAAATATTGAATTTAAAAATAAACCTGTTATATCACTTTTTTAAATATATCCAATGAAATCTAAATATTTCTATATCTAAATATAGAAATATCTAAAGATTTGATAATCATACCATTTTTAAAAATGCATGAACTAACTAGGTCTTCTAGATCAGTGAAAAACTGTAGAATACAACATTCTTTTTCTTTGAACTTAAATTTTTATTTTAGTTTTACTACAAAATTTAATCTGGCATAATGCAATATTATGTTTCAAGTTATCTCATTAGTCAACTTATTGTACTTCACTATAGCAAAAATATGCAAAAAAAATTAAAATTTCATTTTTTATTTTGATTTCCTGAGATCATGGAATCTAAGTTTAAAAGGGAAAGAAAACCCATTTTCAATAGAAGATGAATTAAATTAGGATACAACATATAATGGACTATCCTGTAGCTTAAAAAACTGACAATAACTCTGTCTCTATATATTAAACTGAGGGTACCTCTTTAGATATATCATGCATATAAGATAGAGTATTACTCAGCTTTAAATAAGAATGAAATTCTGGCCTTTGCTGGCAAATGGATGGAGTTAGAGGATATCATGCTAAGTGAAATAAGCCAAACCCCCAAAAAACAAAGGCCCAATGTTTTCTCTGATATGCGGAAGCTAATTCGCAATAAGGCCGGGGGATAGAGAAGAATAGAGAGTTACTTTTTATGAGATAGAAAGCAGTGAAGGGAGGGAAGGGGTATGGGAGAGGGAATGATTGTAGAATGAAACAGACATTATCACCTCATGTACGTTTATGACTGCATGACCAATGTGATCCTACAATATGTACAATCAGAAAAAAGAGATTACACTCTATTTATGTATGATCTATCAAAATGTATAAATATATTCTACCATCATGTACAACTGATTAGAACAAATAAATTTTAAAAATTAAAAATAAATAAATAAAAGAAAATTGCATTGAAATGGAAAATAAAATAAAAATTTATGTGTAATTAATTTAATTACCAAGAAGCTCTAAAATATTATTAAGAAAATATTGACAGTTATCACCTTAGGGGCATAGTGTTCATTAGTAGACAGATAAGCAAAGGTGGAGGAAGAATATTCACTAAATAATGATTTGTAAATTCTGAGTTTTGCATTATGCAAATATTTAATAATATACCATGAGAAAACATTGAAATATTATAAAATTTTGTACATAATAACCCTAAAATTACATTTTAATGAAAATGCATCACTTAATGAGATAAACAGGGTTGGATTTTTCCTGTGTGAATAAATATTATTTATCACCAGAATGTAGCAGGATTAATTGTATTTCTATTTTTCATGGCATAGTTAATTTTCTGAGGAAATTCCATACAATGTAAGTAGTAGGGAAAAAAGGACTTTTGTATGACCATTGCACTTGGTTTTCAATTTTTGTCTCTTTCCAAGTTTAATCTATAATGGATATTATAAAAATTAATTTTAATTTTCAGATAATAAATAACTTATTCCTCATACTTTGTTTAAAGCAATTACTAGACGTCACTTAATTTACAAAACACCCTATTACCTGATTGCTTACTAGAGTCATTTACTTTTCAATTTTGTGAAAGCATATGAAAATGCTGCAAAAGTCATTGAAAGACTACTAATGATATCTGTTTTTCTTTTATTTGGGGGCACCCTATTAACAGACAAAAATGAAAAATTAAAATTATTGTTAGAACCAATAACTTTGCCACTACATCTATAATAAAGCAGTTTCATCTCTTCAGAAATTTTAAATACATTTTGCTTCAGACCTCGAAGATTTCATTTAACTAATTTACTTAAATGTCTGCCATATAACCTAATTGGAAAGGCCAATCTTTATTATCAGATTCATTAGCCCAATATGATTTACTCTCTGCCGGAAAATGTCTAACTTGATATTTCTATACAGATAAGCACACATTCTCATGACGACAGTCCACTCTGACATCTAATTGTGAGATAGATAAGGCAGAGAGCCTGACAGGAGTTTGTCATCCACATGAAATGCATTGTGGGGCAGTGAGTGTCTCTTACCACAGCTTTCTTCCTGTGGCCTTCACTGAATTCTCAACCAGGAGCATTGCATTCTCAAAAAAAACGTCAAAGAACAGGATGGCACTCACTGCCTCATGCTGTGCTTTCTTAATTCAGACCACCCTGATACAGATCAAAGCACACTGTTTCTCCTGCCTCTCTTCATCCTGATACTATCCACAAACAAGAGAGAAACCTCTAGGAAATTCTGGCACAGACTGTGTTGCCTGTATAAGGAAAGTTTCAGGGACATTGTACAAACTATCCATTTGTTTGGATCCCCTGAGTTTATACTCAGGAGTAAAATACCAAAGTAACATTCAAGGTGATTTATCTTTATAAAGTGGGAAAGTGAAAAGGTAAAAGGAGACACTATAAAGGTAAGACACATCAACTGCAGGAAAGTCCTCAGATTCATTTCAGGAAAGAAGATATATAGAAGATGAGACACTAGAAATTGGCTACTTTGAAACTTCCCTTTCAAACTTTCCTCTTGGAAAGTCTCCATATGCCCCAAGTGGCACATATCTTAGAGACATATCCCCAGCTTACTGTCCACTGCAGCAGAGGACTAAAGATGAGAATCCTACCCCGAGATCATGATAAATTGGAAGATTCCTTTTGTCTTATAGGGAAAACAAAGGAAAAAATCATTTAATAACTGAGCATTTACTCAAAATTAAGAAAGGTCTTCTAAAATGGACAACATCAAATTGTGTTTTGCTGGCAGCAGAAGTGAATGATGGACACAAAAGCAAACTGAGTCAGGCCTTATTTCTGCATGTTCAAGTCACCATGGATGAAAACCTCCCCAAAGCAGTACAAGTCAGAAATTAATATAGGGAAGAATTTTATTTAGGACTATGAACACAAGGGTCCCAAATGTTATCTATTATATTCCACCATACTGATGGTTGAAGGAAGAAGCAGGTTTCAACTATTTTAATTTTAATAGTAGAACTATTTTTCCTCTTAATTTCTCAAAGGAAATATGGCATCCCTTCACCCAAAACAAAAACAAACTATAAAAAAATGTTCTTGTCTCAGTGTGAATTGGGTGTCCAGATCTTCATCCATTTGGACTCCTCTTGACCCCTCAAATCCACTCCTGAGCCTCCTTCACAGAAGCTATGGGTTCCATGAGACACAACTTTAAAACATGGATTACACTAATTTTTTATGAACTGTGAAATCAAACTCACAGCAACATCAACATTTAGGACAAAGCTGGAAACTACCAAAAAAAAAAAAAAAAACTTTCTGACGTAACCAAATCCTGACTTATAGAGTCAATGAAATAAGCAACCTGGGTTAAGCTCCCACCTTGCGCAGTTCTGAGCTATGTAAGAAATTTCAATAATTAATAAATTTAAATAACTAAACCTTCCTGCATCTCAGTTAGGTCATCTAGTCTATAAGATTGTTAGAAAAA
>JAJEJO010001064.1:280457-357119 GCA_020662805.1 Glaucomys volans
CGCTGGCCAGCTAAAATAAAGGCTTCTTTTGGCTTAAAAAAAAAAAAAAAAAAAAAGCCACAAAAGTCATACAAAAAGCCTTATGTGCAAGGAGCTAATCCCATCAGAGAAAAATCTATCAAGTAAGGGAAGGAGATAGTGGAATATGTTCCCACCAACCACTTCTCAAACTCCCTGTGATAGAGGACCAGCTTCCTTCCTCCCAGAGTTTGTTCTTTCCTTTAAGTTTTTATCCACAAGGGACCAATACTTTCACTTTTGTAAAATCACATTTAAATGTTCTAACAATGTCATATTGCTGTAAGAGATTCTCGAGGCTGAATCTGACTTTCTGAATGTGATCTTACTATGGACTGGTAACAAATACTCTGGGAATAGAGGCTGATCTGCAGGCTGCAGCACCTTGAGAAGCACTGCTGTGGACCTTGGCCTCGGACAGCAATTCTAGAAATCGCTTTCAACTCTTTCACTTTCCCACCCCCCAACCTTGATCATCCATGTTTATGCTGACATTTCCTCCTTCCCTTTGTCACTCTTCCTGCTCTGTCACTCCTGCTTCCTCTACCCATTGCCCCCATAAATGACCTGTTCAAATAAAGTCCTCCACTCATGCTCTGCTTCCTTTGAACCCAAATAAAGATATTAGGATGACTACAGTTCCAAGATCAAGAGAAGAGTATAGGGAAGAGTTCGGAAATAGATATCTGTCTAGAGAAGGAATATATTTTTTTCATTTGTTACATCTTATTATTCTCTATTTTTATATGAAGCATTATGGAAAAAAATCTGGTTAGATGCATGTATCACAGGAATATGAAAGATCTTATTACAATCTGTAGATCCTGTCATTATGCATTAGTAATCCTCTCTATGCTTTAATTTTCTCATTTCTTAAAAATGAATCTGGTCTTAGAATATACTTAATATACATCTTGCTAGATTAAAATAGAATCCAAGTAAGGCAGTTGCTAAATTGCCCAGCACACATTCAGTATTATTAAATAATAATTATTATATCTATCATTACTTTCCTTTTCATTCATTATACTCTAGTCACATTGGCCTTCTCCCTGTTCCTTGAGTTCTTTTCTGGTCCTGTATATCTGGAAAGTTCTGTGCCTTCTAACAATGTACATCCTCCATTAACTCTATGTTAACTTACACTTAAATAAACAAACATTTTTAATGCCTTAATCTCAGTCCACTGTTATAAATTCTCTTTCTTCCCTATACTTTTCTGTAACACCTATTACAATAATTTAACTGCAATTGTCTTTGCTAATCATCACCCTGTTCATCATTATTTGTATGGAGAGAAAGACTTATACTTCCCTCTGCCTACTATAACAGCATATAATAGGCACACACAAATATGGACTACTTATACAGATATTAACATGAGGCTATCACTATTTTATTTGAGGCTACATAATGCCTAGAACAAAATAACAAGGTCTGCAAGTAAGCCCACTGTGTTAGTATTTTGTTGCCATGACAAAATACCTGAGAAAATCAACTTAAAATTGGAGACATTTATTTTGACTCACGGATTCAGAGTTTTCGACCCACGATCACTTGGTTCCCTGGTTCTTGGGCCTGTGGTGAGGGAGAACAGCATGGTGGGGAGACTATGTCAGAGCCAAGCTGCCTAGCTCATCACAGTCTGGAAACAGAGAGACAGAGAAGCCAGGGACAAGTTATACCCTTCAAGGACACGTCCTCAGTGGCCTACTTCCTCCAACTAGGACTCACTTCCTAACTTTTCCACTACTTCCCAATGGCTTCGCCAGCTATGAGAAAGAACAAGCCCAAGCAGAATGGATTTCAGCAGTCATAACGGAGTGGTGGGAAGAAAAGTTTTTTTTCTATGACATTTCTATGATGTTATACTCTATAGAGACAATCTTCCTACTTTTCACATAATGCTTACTTTTGAATAAATAAAAGAATGAACATAAATAATTCTATCTTCAATGTTCATTTTAACAATTCATTGATGAATAGAGATAATACATGGAATTTTGAACAGCAGTTTTTCCTTGTGCTTTAAAATTATGTATAAAAATTAACCAAATTGATTATTTTTCTTGGGTTATAAAATATAATGGACTGTTTGTTTACTACATTAATGACAATGAAAATTTGCAAGGCATTAAAAGGTATGCTTGTAAGCAAAATTAATAGCTTGACTAACTTTTGTCTGGTTTATTATCTGTAACACATTACATAGATCTAGAAACCATTCCGGACTTCATTAAAGTTTTAAACAATTATGAAATAGCAATACCCACCACATGGTTTAAATATTTTATGCAACATCTTTAATCACCTCTTTATAATTTACAGTATAGATTGTAAAATCATTACAGATATACATTAATAATTTACATGTAACATTATCTTCTTATAAATATATATTATGAATGCATTTAAATCTTTTGCTTGGAAGGTGAATAATAGATTTTGTTTTATGACTGCTACATACATTATAGTTTTATGGTAAACTTGTGTTTCATGCCTAGCTTTCCAGATCAGATTATTGCTCCTTCAATAATTTAAGATTGTGATAACTACCCTTTGGATTATACAGATAATTTGTGTTATTTGTTAGGACTATTTGCAAGCATTCAAGTTTTCCCCCCAGATACACGGCAGGATTTCATTTTCCTGTTAAGCATAAAGATGAGCATGGTCCTGTGACTTGCTTTGACCAAAGAAACACGAGGGGAATTGATATGTGACTTCTAAGTAGAAGTTCTACAAATCCTGTGACTTTTGAAGCACGTGTCAAGATGCAAACTCTGTCAACCTGGCAATTTGACCCTAACAATAGTTCCCATCCACAGGAGTCATGTAGCAGGAGTGAGAAATAAACATTCTTATGCTCAGACACAGTGATTTGGACACTGTTACTACAACATAGTCTAGACCAGGAAGGGACAAACTTTTCCTGTAAAGGGCCAGATAATAAGTATTTAGGGTTTGTAGGCCACAAAATCTCAGTTGTAATTACTCAAATCTGCCACTATGATGGGAAAGCAGCTATGGGGTAGGTAGCGGGTTGGAGAGTAAAGGACCAGACCTGACAGCATTTCAAAATACTTCATTTACAAAACTGCTAGTGTTGGAGAATTGGGTTTTGCTTGAGGCACTGGTTCCTCAGTCCCTGATGGATAGTCTCATAATGAAGTAATAAGAAATACATGAAGGTAGAAATACAATTATGCATTTTGATTGACTACCCTGACATTTTATATCTTAGAATTGAAACCAATACTTGCAAAAACCTTTTGAGATTTTTTGTGGTTTTCATGTTTCAGGTATTTTCTAAATATTATTTCAAGTATAGTTAAATTAAATTTAAAAACAGCATATCTATACACCCTTGATTTAAAATATTTAAATACCTCTCCTTTCCCTTAGGCTAAATATAAATATCTTGGTAAGTTTGGGTAATATTGTTTTATTATTCAATAATTTGATCATAGGAAAATTATCTATTGCAATATATAATCTTTAATTATAAAAATTTGCTTGAATAGAATTAGCAAAAAAAATTTCTCAATTAACAGGAAGCCATTTGCTCAAAATTCAGTAGTGTAACATAGCTAGTGTAAAATGGCTAGAAATGTCAAGGATGGGTTCATTACATTTACTTTTGCACAATCCAACATTGCTTGAACACAAATCTGTGTCTTAGAAAGGAGATGTTTTCTGTATATTGGTTTCTTTATGTAAAAGTGATCAAATTAAAAGTTGGAAGTCAGTGCTCTGATAGGATTTCTTCAGACATGGACTATCAAATGCATTAACACTTTAACACATAGGAATACATACAAATGTGAATATATGTACCTGTATAAGTATGTATACATACATATATATATGAACCTATACACATTCACACATATATTATTTACATACAGTCACAGGTGAAATGAATAAAAGGGAAAATATCTGAGAAAACATAATTTCTCTCTAGAGAAACTATATCCCTAGAGTGACTACACTCAATAAAGAAAATTTTAATATTTTTCTTTGTGAAAAGATGATTTTTATCTTAATAATATGAATTTAGGTTGGTTCTTTTTTCTGAATAAATTCATCAAGATTTAAAATAAATGAAATATTTTAAATGCATGTGAAGTACTTGAGTATTAGGTAACTGTGTACTTCATTGAACATTCTACTTTTTAGCTGTCAGCTATTATACCTGTTAAGGAGTCATTATGTTGTGTTTACATAATTTAATAAATGGACTTTTGACCAGGCAAACTCTACTAATTCCTTTAGACCTACTTTTTTTCATGTAAAATCTGTCAGCCTTGGAATTATTAGCATACAAGATGTTTATGCTTCTTAAAGTGTCGTTTAATTGGTGTACAAGAATATTCGTTTAAATAACTCTTTTCCATTCTTGTTCTACTTTGAAACTCAGGTCAAATTATGGACTAAATGCTTCCCAAAGCCATTCATTTTCCCTCAGAAGGTGTGAGTAGAGGGTGACAAAAGTGACTTAAAGCATTGAAATTTCTTCCTTTGTGTGCACACATATGTGTATGTACACTTGCATGCATGTAAATGGAACCCCTCAAAGTAAGTGAGATATGCACTTACTCTGATATTTTAGATTCACCCTGAAGGAAATTAATTTAGAGTTTAGCATTCAGCCCATCAACATTGTGGGTCTGAAGGAAATGCTGCCCAGTCTTTCTTGTACAATACAGCTCTAAGTAATTAAAGATTTAAAAATTCTTGTTTTGGTTTTTACCACATAGATACATTTATTCCACTCATTAGCAGAATGTCGTATAACATAGCCCATATTAACCAAATGCAAAGAATGTCATCCCAGCGGGAACCTTGGAACATGAAATGGATTTCTATCACAGGCATTCTCGTTAGGGCTCATTTGGGTACTCTCAATTCACTGCAGTAGTTACATTTATGTGTCCAATTCTCTGGCTTAATCTTATGGTTTTTCTACATAACAGGGTAAAAAGACTTACAAATAAGTTCTGTGTGTGGATGACTGTTGTTTTATTTTCTTTTGATACTTTCTCCCTATGGGCTGGATTTGTTGTTAAAATAAAGTAACTTCCAGGGAGGTCTTGACATTTTGCTTCTTCATTTTAATATTTGAGAAAAATCTCTTTGTTTCAGAGGAATGGAAAAATCCTTAGAACTTGCTTTAAATAAGCATGTCTTCACCATAAGATCTAGTAATTTATTTAATTTAGATGGAAAAGATGTTATAAAAAGCTATGAGGCATAATGATGTTTGAACATGTTCAAATCTATAAAGAATCTATCAACCTTCTGCTGTACAAAAGAGTTTGTAGCCCATACTTGCACTTACTTTTCCTCCTAGAAGTTCCTGTTTATATTAGAATGTGTTCATGTGTATATTATATAATTGTAAATTTACAACTTCAGTTCAGCAACATTTTTATTATAATTATTAATTCTTATCAATGGTACAAATGAATGGCTTTCACTGTGACATTTCCATATGTGTATATATCATGCTTTCATAATGCCCACTCTCTTGTTCTCCCCTCTCTCCCCTTTCCCCAGAGTTCCCTACCCCTTCTCTAATAGTCCTCTTCTATTTTCATGTCACCATTTTAAAGATTTTTGTTTTTGTTTTTTTGATATTTTTAGTTTCCACACATGCGAGAAAACACACAATACTTGTTTTTCTGCATCTCGCTTATTTCACTTAACACGAAGTCCTCTAGTTCCATCGAATTTCTTGAAAATGACATGATTTCATTCTGCTTAATAGCTGAATAATACTCCATTGTGTATACATATCATATTTACTTAGCCAATCATTGATTGATGGACACATAGGCTGATTCCGTATCTTAACTACTGTGACTGGTGTGCATGTATCTTTTTTGTGTGTTGACTTCATTTCCTTTGGGTAAATGAGTGGTGTGACTGGATCATACTATAGTTCTATTATTAGTTTTTTAAAATTTTGATTTGTTCTTTTTAGTTATATAAGACAATAAAGTATATTTTGACATATTTATACAAACATGGAATATATCTTATTTGAATTAGGATCCCAGTGTTGTGGCTATACAAGATGTTGCAATTCTCTGTGGTGAATTCATATATATACATAGGCTGAATCTCCATACTGATTTCTATAAAGGCTATACTAATTTACCTTCCTACAGTTATGGTTTGGATGTGAGGTGTCCCCCAAAAGCTCATGTGTGAGACAATGCAAGAGGGTTCAAAGAAGAAATGATAGGGTTATGAGAGCCTTAACCCAATCAATGAGTTAATCACCTGATGTGATTAATTGAGTGGTAATTGGAGGCTGGTAGGATGTGGCTGGGGAAGGTGGGAATTAGGGGTGTGACTTTGGGGTATATATTTGTATCTGGCAAGTGGAGTCTCTCTCTCTTTGCTTTCTGATCATCATATGAGTTGCTTCTCTCTGCCACACTCTTCTGCCATGATGTTCTGCCTTACCTCAAGCCCCAAAGAATGGCTCCAGATGTCTATGGATTGAGACCTCTGAAAGTATGAGCCCCAAAATAAACTTTTCCTCCCTTAAAATGTTTTCTGGTCAGCTCTTTTAGTCACAGAAGCAAAAAAGGTGACCATAACACCTACCAACAGTGTATAAGGGACCCTATTTCTCCACATCCTTACCAGCATTTGTTATTTTTAGTTTTGTCTGTTTGGTTCATTGGTGTTGGGGATTGTGTTTTGCTTTGCTTATAACAGCTATTCTGACAGGAACAAGATGGCATTCATGTAGTTTACATTTCTCTAAGAGCTACAGATACTGAGCAATTTTCATATATATTAGCCATTTGTACTTCCTTCTTTGGGAAGTATATGTTCAGATCATTTGCCCATTTTTTGATGGGACTACTTGTTCTTTTGCTAAGGTTTTTGAGTTCCTTATATATTCTGGATATTAATCCTGTGTCAGATGAATAGCTGTCAATTTTTTTCTCCCATTTCTGTAGGCTGTCTCTTCGTTCTATTGATTGTTTCCTTCAATAACAACAATTTTAATGATTCTCTTAAGTTAATACTTAAATAGACTTGATAAATTCCACTAGTTCAATTTCTATAACTTCTCCTTTCCTGGATTCTCTAATTCCTTTCTTGGTTGAAAGGTTTTTTGTTTTTTTTTTGTCAAAAAATTCTTTCCAAAAAGTACACAGGGATGCTTCCTAATCCTTCTGTCCTTGAAACCATTTGCTTCTTCTCTTTTAATGGCAAATTCCTCAATTAAATATTTTTTTCTCCCCTGAAAAATTCACACATCGCTCTGATGTTTTGTGATACTGAGTACTGCTGTGCAGTTTGAATTACTTGAACTTTTTTCTATTGACTTATTTTATTGCTTTTAGTTTCTCCCATGTAAGTCTTTCTTATTAAAGTTGAATAAATTTACCACTCTATATTCTGGCTTCCTTTTTTAATTTGCAGATTCAAGTATTCTTTCATTTCAAGAATATTTCTGAAGAGACACTTTTGTTATTACTTGTTCCATTTGTCATGCTGTCTTCCTTACCAATTAGTTTCTAACATATTTTCTGCATCTATCTATTTTGTTTGTACATCCTTAGGTTTGGTTATGTGAATTATCTTGCTACTCTTCATTTTTGCTTATTTTACTGCATGATACATTATTGTCTTCCTGACTTGGTTTGTGTTTCTCTTCCATTTCTTTTATCTTGCAGTTACCCCACACCTCTTGGTTTCATTATTCTAATCACAATTCCTTAAATGGATTTTTCTTCCAGATAATTTTAAGAAAATATTTTTCCTGTTGCAGGTTTTGAGAAATATTCTGTCAACTCAGAGCATATTCCTTCATTTATATTCAAATTTAATAATACAATATCATGCAATTATAAACTCGAGCTTTTGTTCTGGAATTTGAACCACCTCTCTCTCTCACTGCAGATGTCATTTTCTCTATTTTAATTCATTTTATTTGTTCATTTGTTTATAGAAAGATTTTCAATGAATTTAATAGACAATATTTTTTTCTACCATTTATAGTTCTCTTTGGCAATCCTATTCTAAACCTTCCCATGCTGCATAATGTGCAACGAACCATGTCCATTCATGTCAATGCCATTCCTTGCCCTTTTCCCTTCCATCCATCCCCAAAATAAATCAACACCCAAAATAGACTAAATATCCAAATGGCATCCACTCAAAATTATGATAAAATTATGCATAAGAGAAGGGTTGGAAGTTATTTAAGCAAATGAATAAACAAGGAATATGTTTAGGAAATTGAGTAAAATATGTTTTTGAGATTTTGAAAACTTCCTTTCCAATCTTCAGAGCGTTCACAAATTCTATATTCATAAGTTCTTTTGCTAAGACATAGGCTCACTGCTCAGTGGCTAGCCCTCATTTTCTTCCTTTCTAGTTCCCAGTTCCATTCTTGTAAGAACATTTACTTAATTGCTTTTTGTAAAACATGCAGAGAGAAAAGGAAAGGAACCAGGTCTTCATAGGAAATTTAACAATTAACTGGTGTAGACAGGTAAGGGTCTTGTGAGTAACAATTTGCCTCTAGATAAAATGAGTCTGTTTTAACCAAATTAAGAGAGGGAACCATATTTTTTCAGAGGTGCATTGTTATATGGACATTAGGTCCATGTATGTCTATCATATTGTATTCCTGTGAATATTTTAGTCTCTAAATAGGAAAAATATTGAAAACTGAAAGAAAAGCTAATAAAACATGACCCATTAAGGACACTTACAAATCTCAAGTTCTGGAGTGTTAAATAAAATTATGGAGATTTTCTTTAGTTTGTTCATATCTCATTTCATACTTTGGACTTTTCACACTAAATATATTAAATTTTGAAATTTTTACTCCTACCTCTACCAACATACATTGGCATGTTTTGATCCTTAGCTAAAGTCACTCCTAGTCACTGCCCTAACACCCACTACCAATGCAAACTTCCAAAATGTTCCTCTTCTCACTGCCTGATATTTCCTTGTCACCCATGTAACTCACACTGCCCCTGCTGCCATTACTGCTGCTACTTCTTGTACTGCTCTGCTACTACTACTGATTCAAATTCTCTGACAAGTTCAGCAAAGCTGTTCTGGTGAAATGATGGACTAGAAACCAAATCAGGGAGTACTGGAATAGGGTGAAAGTAGAAAAAATGGTGATTACAAGTAAAAATCATTGTTTTGAGAAAATTGCCTGAAAGGGGGAGAGGAAGGTAGAATGGGTACTAGGTATGTGGTCCTGTGTGGCTGATTTGTGGGGTTTTTTTGTTGTTGTTGTTGTTTGTTTTTTTGTGTGTGTGTGGTGCTGGGGATTGAACCCAGGGCCTTGTGCTTGCAAGGCAATGACTCTACCAACTGAGCTATACCCTCAGCCCTCATTATTTTTTAAATGGAAGATGTTTGAGCATATTTAAAAATAAGAAGGATCCTTGTGGGGTGTGGTGGCACATCCCAGAGACTTGGGAGGGCCAGACAGAAGAATTGCAAGTTCAAACCCAGCCTCTGCAATTTAGGTAGGCATTAAACAACTTAGCAAGACCCAAAATTTAAAAAAATAAAAATATACAGGGCTGGGGAAGTGGCTTGGTGATTGAGTGCCTCTAGATTCAATCACCAGTACCATAACAAAAAAAAAAAGGTCAGAAGGATCCTCTCGAGAAAGCGTGGGAAATATACAGAAGAGAGAAAGAAAGAGTTGAGATGCAAGGTTCCTGAAAAGACAGAAAGAGATGGATCCAAAGCTTAGGAGGAGGAGTTACCATAAGAAGGGAGAAGTGAAGGCTCTGTTTTTCTTAGTGACAGGGAGAAAGCAATTAATGCAAAAGGTGGGAAAGGAATTGGCCAGGTGAGGGGAAGGAATGTCTAAGGGTGTTATCTGCTGAAAGTGATGAGGTAGAGGAATTACTCAGGGTGTCAAAAGAAGATGGAAAAGATGCAAAAATGGTTGTAGAAGAGAGCTTGGCACATGTTTCAGCAGGGGGATGACTAAACAGTATTAAATGCAGTGACCTCAAATGAATATTGGCAGTAGGTGGCCCCTGGTACAGCCTTCTCCAGCTCCAGGCTGTTCATCAAGGTACAAGTCCTGATAATTTGGTGTTGGAAGGAATGGGTTGTAGCAGGAGGTTAAAAACAGAAAAAAAAAAAGCACTTATTGCAAAGAGTTACTGAAATGACAGGGTATAAAATCAAAGCAAAGCAGGGCACGATGGTGCATACCTGTAATCCCAGCACTTGGGAGGCTGAGGCAGGAGGATCATGAGTTCAAAGCCAGCCTCAGCAATTCAGTGAGACCCTATCTCTAAATAAAATACAAAATAGGTCTGGGGATGTGGCTCAGTGGTCGAGTGCCCCTGGGTTCAATCCCCAGTACCAAAAAAAAAAAAAAGGAAAATGAAGACAGGAGGGAAATACACACCACCACAGAGTGATATACACACCACCATATCTGAAGCTGTGTATACAGCTAAAGTTGTGGAGCCATGCATCCACAATTACCTTACGTAGGAGAAGACTAGATTGTATATAAAGGATGAGAGTAGAGATATAAGTTGAGCCATCTTTGAAAGGTGCATGTTGTCCCTTTATTACATGAACTGTTTACTTAAAAGTCAAAATCATGATTTCACACTAGGGTTTTCATTTTGTAAGGAGAACACATTAAAGAATCATCGTTTTAGAAAGGCACTTAAAATGCATATTCTCAAATGCACATTTCCCAAACAAAAGCGTACAGCTATTTGCTAAAATAATTACTAGTTCAAGTTGGGTGGTCCTAAGCTTTTCATGTGAAAGTTCCAACAGCTCTGATTCTGTACATCAAATACCCATTTGGTGTGGGTATATACACACATATATGGATACCTAATTAGCATTATATATGAAGCCACAATAGTGTGCATTCCTTTATAATGAAAGGCACAATTCACTGTTCTAAAAAGGAACAAAAATAAATAAACACAATAAAGACATTTATCCCCAAGTTTAACTTCTTTGTATAATTTGACTAAAGTCCAACATTACTTTTGTTTTGTTCTCTAGATGCCCATGGGCTTTTTGAATAAAAAGTTAATAATAGTTTTCTTAAAAAGTGGTTGAACTCCTTTAGGGTAATGCATGATGCAAGAAAGTATGAAATGAAAGTTATATGGTTATATTCATGAACAGATAATGAAAATATTTCAAACTGTTTGATGGTTTAATAAACTTATTCTTTAAAAATAACTGAGATACACTCTAAGTTAAAAGTATTAACTTGGGAAAAAGAGCTGAGACAGAGGATAAAAAGAATTATTTCTAAGTATATCATGGGACAATTTTACTTTCTGTTCTTGTCTATCAGATTCTTCCTATTTAAATGTCTGGAAGGCAGCCTAGAGCACTCAACCATAAAGTGTTTTGACTTCCATCAATAGAATGTCTTTACCTATAATTTCTTGATTGATTTCTACAACCTTGGAATTTATGAAAGTAACAATACATAAAGCAGATGAGTGAAATCTTGGATATGCATAAAATACTTGCTGGGCCAGTTAGTTTTTCTATGACCTTCTAACATCCAAGAATGTTTAGCAAGTGTACAGATTATGCCTCTGTTCGATGAACTGGTCTCCACTTAATGATTTGTTTATTGAATGGAAAACTATTGTTCTTCCTGGCAAGTTTAATACATTGAAATAATATTTGTTGAGTCTAGCAAGTGCTGACCTCCTCTGGACATTAGCCACGTAGTGGTAATGCATGCAACGGGGAAAATGGATAGAAACACATACTCAAACCATTACTTGGTAGGAACCTTAGAGATCTGGGGTTCAACCCATTCATTTTACTTAAAAGGAAACAGAAACCTAAAAGAAGCAGCTTGCCAAAGTTTACACAAGAACTTATAAACTGGATCAGGACCAGAACTCAAATCCAGGGCTCCACATACAGTAATCTTTCTTGCAGTTGATCAACACAGCACAAAAAAGGATACTATTGTTTTTGCAACATCTTAAAAAGACAGGGTTAAAGCCTCTTCAACATTTTGGAGAACAAAACTTGGAAATTAGAAGTAGCCTACATAAAGGCTTGTTATATCCCATTTTGAAGACATCACAGATATTACAAATAAATAACCTAAGTTTATAAGCTTATGTTGAATATAACCATTAGTCTTCTGATGATTCAAGGCATCATGACTACTATAAGCAAAGTATAATTATTTAAATGACTTCAAGCTATTTCATATTTAGAAAGATGATAAATTTTCATTTTTTAAGTGTGAATGATAGAGAATATTATACATATTTCATCAACTCCACTATAACCATAAGACATTCAGCTGAATTAAGAATGTCCTGTGTACCCTCTTAGTAGAATAAAAAAATCAGGGTTTTAATTTCTGAACCTGTTTTTATACATGTGTAGGAGGAGGACCTCAAGCATAACAGTATTCAAATATTTATGACTACAACCTCTATGTCCTACCTCCTCAAACCTGGGAACAAAAATGAGGTCTCATTTCATATAATACTATAATTAAAAGAGCTAAGACAGAATTCTAACACCTTTGGGTCTTCCTATTGTTATCTTTCCTCTGAAACATCCAACAGTTACCTGGAGGTACTTATTAAGCCCTGGTTATGATCAAAAGGTAGAGAGAAAATGCAAATCTCCCTGTATTCACCAGAAGGTTCCATTTGTTACTGTAGTTAATGTGGCTGCCACATGGCACCACTGTTGGGAACAGGAGCTGCTGCAGCCCAGACCTCTGTGCCTGTTGGGGATACACTGTGCCCGAGTCAGGCAGCAGTCTAGTGCAGCCTCTGCCTCTCCTGGAAGACTTACTGTCACCTGAACAGAATTTCCCACCAGAACCCAATAGCCCAGTAAAGTCTTCAACTAAAAAAGCAAAAACGAAACAACAAAAAAAGAAAGCCACCGAGGGACTGAGGGGCATGTGACAGTCACAGCTCCAACAGTATTTCTCAGTGGCAGGCCTTGGGAATGCAGGCAGCATTGCCTCTTGCCCTAGAGCTGAGTGTCACTCGGGTTCTTTTACAACCCCTAGGCTGGAAATGATGGCATTAGGACTGTTATGGTTTGGATGTGGGTTGTCCCCTCAAAAGCTCACATGTGAGACAATGCAGGAAGATTCAGAGGAGAAGTGATTGGGTTGGAAGAGTCTTAACCCAATCAGTGAATTAATCCCTGGTGGGGTTAATTATAGTGGTAGGGTGCGGCTGGAGGATATTGGAATTGGGGCCTGGCTTTGGGGTATATATTTTGTATCTGTAAAGTGCAGACACTCTCTCTCTCTCTCTCCTTCTCTCTCTCTCTCTCCCCCCACAATACAAATGCCAAAAGCTGATTAAAACACCCTGCAAGATCACATTGTCCAGACAAATACAGACATGCAAATAATATATATCACTAGTTATATACAAAGTATCATAGGCAGCAGGAGCCAATATTTGCAGGATGATAGGTTTTGACCAGGAGATAGAGAAAGGAATATTCTAAGCAGAATGAACAACATTTGCAAATGCAAAGAAAGGGGTTGGACTGGACACAAAACATGTCATTTGTTTGCTATTTCTGGAATATAAAGCTTAAAGCATGAATAACCAGGTAAAGTCAGAAAGAAAAGTATGAACCACATTTTTACAGCTGTCTATACCATGCTAGTTTGGGTTCTATTCTGTAGATCAGTCTTTCATAAATGGACAAAGAGTCTGTGCAGAAAACAGGAGAGTCACACGGTAACCCTTTTCCAAATACACATGGTTACCATATGTGTTTTGAAAAATGTCTTAGATGATTGATACAGCATCTCCTCCTTTCCAGCTGATTTGAAAAATCACTGCTATGGATTACAGACAGCCATTAAAGAATTCTGAGCAAGGAAGTGAATAAAGAGATACGCTTAATATAAAAAAAAATCATCCAGATGTATATGACCTCCATGGACAGTGTATCACTCCTTGCCCAATGCCTACCTTCTCTCCACGTGCATCACTTTGAACAATAGTCACCATAGATCCAATTTCATGATATATTAAACAAAAATGCAAGCATGTATTTTGAAGAAAATTTCATTGGATAGTACAAAGAACAATTTGCTCACTACAATAATAACTTGATAAAATTTTCACATTAGGCATCTGTTCTTCTTCTTGCCATTTTCTTTTCTTTCTTCCTTTCTTTTCCGCTAATTTTGTTTCTTTTCTTTTTCTTTCTTTCTTTCTTTTTTTTTGGGGGCGTTGAATCTGGGGGCAATCTACGTTGAGCTGTGTCCCCAGACCTTTTATTTTTATTTTGCAACAGAATCTCACTAAATTGCTAAGGCTTGCTTCAAAATTATAATCCTTCTGCTTCCACCTCCCAAGAACACATTTTTCTTCAATCTCCTCTCATCTTGAGTCTTACCTCTCTACTCCAAGCCATTTATTCTATTATTCAACCCTCTTAAAATAAGAGGTTCTCTATGATGGAGTTTTTCTATATTTTGATAAATATTAGAATTATCAGCACAACCTTTCATTTTTTTCATTTCATAAATGTGTCCTGAGTACCTACTGTATGCCAGCCCATCTTAATTCATAGCTACTAATCACTCTGTCCAAATCATAAGAACGTCCTTGTAACAGTGAAAGATAACCATAAAAATGCACAATTAACGTTTTTCAATTATGGAAGCACTATGAAGTGAGCTTCTGACAAAGCCTTTTTAAAAGAATAGTCTTTCCTCCTGCATATTTTATCCTAATGAAAATGTTGAGACTCTTCTCTAGCACCTCTCTCGTACCCTCCTGCCTAGAATAGGAAATGGAATGGGGATCTTTTCTGCCTATAATTCTGTTAAACAAATAACAGACTTCCTCATTAATTATGTACAGGTTCTATCACTTAATATTTCCTTTCTACATGTAGGGGGATTTATCAAATTAAAAAAAATTTTTCACTTTATAATACTTAAAATTATTGCACATCCCTGAAGCATAACTTTATAAGCATAGCAAAGCAAAGGCATCTATCTAACTTTATCTTCTCAACTAAGGACAGATGGTTGAAATTCTCCTCACGTCCTAGTTCAAAATGTTGCCCTGCCATTTTTGAAACTAATTTGGCAAGCCTCGGTGTAGGACATGGAGAGAAATTGCATTTACTCTGAACTGTTTCCTGGTGAAATTGTTTAGCCCTCCAACAATAAGAAATTACAGGAGGACATTGAATTACTCCCTACTCAAATCTAAAGTTCCAGTTTGGAATGTTTTTTCTAAGAAATGTATCAATCTGAAGAATTCCACATGAATATCTTTCATTTATCTAAGTCATATATTTGAATAATACTCCAAAACTCTCCTTAAGAAGCAAGATTTTTTGAAACTCACTTCATAGAATATTTCAACACAGTTGTCTATTTTTTTATGTTATCCACTTCTGTGTGAAGATAGTAGCTCTGAATAATAGGCAAATATTTCAGGGAAATAGATTATTTAAGTAGATTATTAAAAATAGATTATTAAAATTATTAGTGTTATTGTTAGTGTCGTTAAAACATTATACAAAATGGAAGTGTTTTAAAGAACAAGTTAATTCATTTTCATTATACAAGGAAAGGCATTAAAGAGTAGAAGCTAAACATTTCAAACACCTTAGAATTCTTTGTGAATTTTCCCCCCTGGATCAGGTATACGTATATTGAGGATTGAGACAGGTTATTCAAAATTCAATATAAAGAAAAAAACTAACTGGACATGTGAATTGCTTTATTAAGTGCTATAAACTTTACCTTTGTGAAATATACATATAGCATATATAAGGTTGCCAGATTTAGAAAATGAAAACACATGATGCCCAATTAAATTTTCACTTCAGATAAACATCAGTTTTTCGTGTAAGTATATGCCACGAAACATTTGAGACATACTTACTTTTAAAAATTATTTGCTACAGCCTGTATTTTATCAGGCAACTCTAAGTACATGGCAGCTAAAAGAATAAAGGATTGAGACTCGAAGGCAAAATAATTGGATAAAATGCAAACCTTATGCCACTTTGATGTTTGCTGAGTCACTTATGAATTGAGAACCCATTCTGCTCAGATCCTTTCATAAGGTGTTTGTGATTAATTTCAAAAGTTTGGACCTGGAGATCTGAATGTTTTCATGGTTCATGGAATTTGAGCAACCAGAATACAATAGACTTCTGTACCGGTTTTAAACTCAAAACATTGACTAACATGGAAACTGGCAGTTCTAATCTCAGGCTCTTCAGTCTCCATCATGGTTATTTACAACCACATTTGTCCTTGAGGTGCTATTGGAGAACATTCAATTTAAATAGCAGCATAAAGTTAAATTATCTTATTTTCTAAAATGTGCATCCACTTTACACCTGGTCCTCCTACCTCTGACCATTCATTGTTCTGTGCCCTAGCAAAGCTCATGCTGTTTCTCCCTCCTGCAACACCCTCCACTTCCCTGGATGACCAGTCACTCTGCTGAGTTGGGTCTCACTGACTCCATCTAGTCTTTCCCAATCACTTCTGTTCACAGTGATTTTTCCTCCCTTTAGTTTTTCTAGCTTCTTACCATAGTGCTCAAATACAGGTTAAAAACTTGTGAAAATACATCTGGAGACACACACATGCAAAATGACACACTGCACTAAAGATGGTTTAATAGCCATTTTTTTTTTTTCTCCTACTTGGGTGGTTTGCAGAGAAAATATTTATGAAGAATTGATGAGCTCTGAGAAAATCAGGAAGAAAACGAAAGGAAAGAGGGTGTTGTAAACTGTTAGAGTGGATTAAACAGGAGTCCACTTTTGAGGGTTTCGTGATACATATATAAAAGACAAGTTATTTTTGGATATAGGATTACACTTACTTTTTCACTGGGGATTAAACCCTGGCCTTACTCATGCAAGGCAAGCACTTTACCACTGACCTAAATTCTAGCTTTTTTCTTTTTCTTTTTCTTTTCTTTTTTCTAAAGACAGGGTTCCGTTAAAGTGCCAACACTGGCCTTGAATTTGGAATCCTCCTACCTTGGCTTTCTCAGTAGCTGGGATTTCAAGCATGCACCATCATGCCTGGGTTAAGTTTTCTTTATTACAACACTACTCTAAGATCATACCAAATAGGGGCCTATACCTGCAAGAGTATTATATTCAATTAATAACCTAATAATAACTTACAGATAAACAATCATGAAAGTACCTGTGTGTAAGGTATTACCCTAAGCACTAGACATGCTCAGTGTCATTCATGTCCAAGATAATTAGATAAAATGCATTCTATCTCCATTTTACACACGAGGAAAGTGAGATTCAAAGAGGTTTCATAAATTTCCCAAAGGGACATAGCACTTCAGATTAATTTAGAAAAAATACAAAGAGATTACTATAATACAAGCATTGAGCTAGATGTTTAGAAGGAGAAGAAAGAAGAGGAGAAAGAAAAGAAGGAAAGAAAAGGGGGACAAAATGAGGGAAAAGGAGGAAGGAAAAGACAGGAGTGACCTTGACCTCCTACATGTTACAATGTATTACAGACAATAAGTATCCAAATAAATAAATAAGTTGTGTGAGTCAACTTTTCATCACTGTGGCTAAATGCCTAACAAGAACAACTTAGAGGAGGAAAAGTTCAATTTGAGTTCACAGTTTCAGAGGTCCATGGTCAACTTACTTCAAAAGTTGTGGTCTAAAGTGAAGTAGAATGTCTAGGAGAGGGTGAGACAGAGGAAAGAGGCTCAGGTCCTGGAAGCCTGGAAGCAGAAAGGGCAAGGGCAAGATCAAGGATCCAGGGATGAAGTAGGAACCCAAAGGCATGCACACATGACCTACTTTGTCTAGCCACACCCCACCTGCCTACTGTTACACCCAGCACAGTATTCCTTTCAAATTATTAATCCTCCAAATAGATTAATCCATCAATTAGGTCATAGCTCTTATAATCTAATCATTTCACCTCTGAACATTTCTCCATTGCTTGACATGAGCTTTTGCGGGGAACACCTCATCTCTAAACCATAACAATAATTGTGTGTATAGACATATCCTAAGAAAATAAAATGATTGTTTTATGGGAGATGTGGATAAATAAAAGATGAAGTGAAATATTCAAAAAGGTATCTCAAAATAGAAATTTGTAAAATGATTCATTAATACACAAAGTGGTAAGCACACAAACATATATAAAGGTTTCCAATTATGAAACTAAATAGTGTGTTAGTTACACTACAGGTGGTTCACTAGATACACCTGGAAATAATATGAAGGACTTTATATGTATATAAAAAAGATCTTGAGTTGTATCATAGATGACATGGAGAACATACTACCTCATTATTCAAAAATAAATCTAAATGCCTCCATTTAAAGTCCAAACTCCTAAGTTTTGAAGAAACTTGCTTGCTTGAAGAAAACTTTATCTTTGAAAGTTTTGAAACCTTTATCTTCAAGTACACTACAAATATTGTTCTCCAAACCAGTGAGTCTCCTCATTCCTTCACAAAATTTGTCATGCTCCCTCTTCCTCTATGCTTTGTCATCATTTTTATATAAGAAGCCATGTGCATGTGTGTGTGTGTGTGTGTGAGTGTGCGCACGCACATACACATAAGCACACATAGAGTTTCTTTATTAAAGTTCAGTTGAAATCTCTCCTGCTCTATGAAAATGAGAAATAGCCTATTAAACAAGGTTTCAACAACTAAAGCCAGAATTCCTCTTGGGAAAGAAATTATATTTATGTAAGAAAATACCTTGATAAGCTACTCAGCAACAAAAGATAAAATTCTGTTAAACATGGGTTTTAAAAAATTAGCAAGGGACAAAAATCTTGCATGTTCCTCAGACATGCTTCCTTGGAAATTCTCCCTCCCCTATTTTATCATGCATTCCTCTGATGTGCTTCAGAGTACTCCTGGCTAACCTGTGGCATAACATTCATCAGCCATAAGATCATGGCTAGATGACTGGGCAACCACACTGCCCACTAGACAGGGGGTCAGGGACTGTGGGATCAGGAGCTACAGGATGGTTTCTATATTCCTGTAGTTCCTTGTACATAGTAGGCGCTTAGAAGATGCTCAGTGTAATGATGAGCAAGAGAAATTCACCAGGAGAGACTGGTTTTAATGTTCATGCTTCCTAGATCAGTGGAGGATCACTAATGCCTTGAAAACAATACAGTAACTTGACAATATTAATAGAGCATAGAAAATTAGCTGATACTCTTCCTTAGATAGTTCATGTCAGATGAATGTCTTATTACCAACCCAAACCTTGTCACAAAGGAGAGTTAATGACCTAAGTTGACATAAATAGGTCATGAAGATAAATTAACTTTAACCACTAAGGTTGTTAGCAATTGGACTGGGACCTCTATAAAATTGTACCTGGGGCAATAGGATGCTAAAGATGCCACCATGTTGGCCTTTAGGTAGCAAAGGGATAATCAAATGTAGACTATGCCGTGAACTTTAAGTGACACTAGAGATCCACAGAGATCAGTAACAATGAAGCAGAAAGTCAAAAGTATTGAGATAAATATTCCCTTATCTCTTTAAGATTTTATCAAAGCAGCCAAAGTCCCAGTCCCAATAGATGAATGTGATAATTATTTCTAATGCTCTGTAAATAATAAAATCAGTCCATGTTAAGTGATTTTTAAATTTTGGAGTCAGTCCATTAACCCTTTTTTGACTTTAGATTTTGCCTCTTAATTTATAAGATTATTCAATCATTCACTATGTTTTGAGTACTATTTACTAGGCACTGAGTGTTGGAAATAAGATGGTGAAAAACAGACACTTGGTTTTTGCCCTCACCAAACTTATAATCTAAAGAGAGGACAGCTGCTGGACAAGTAATTGAAAACGTGACGAAAAATTCTGATGAAGCAGTGCAGAGAATTTGGGGAGCACAGGGAAGTGTGTGATATAATCTTCCATTTAATTTCAATTTTAGAGGAAGAAAATAGGATGAGTACCAATGAGAAACTCAGTGGTCCACCTAAAATATTCTGGGAGGAATCTGCTAAATTCATGTTACTTTCCTGTCCTAGAGTTTAAAGGGTTAAAAAATGAGAAAACTTCCCACTCCCATATGGATAACTTAGTCTCAGGAAGTTTCAGGAGTAAAAAGGACAACCAAGGGAGCCCCAAATCCCTACGTAATAGTAGAAAAAATAAGACCCAATGTGATCATGTTGATGGGTTAAGATTACATAGCTCACAAATGGCGGGACTATGCTGTAAATCCGAGTGTTAAAGCCTCTGAAAGAATTGTCCTGTTTGCCTCTGTCCTTGTTTATGCACTGAGAGGAAAGGTAAGTACTCCCCCAATACCACCTTGGTTTTTATCTCACTATAAATTTTCCATTGTTTTGGTGAATGGGGGTTATGGTCTTAAGTTGTCTGAATTTTGCAAATGGAGGTGAGCTTATAGACAATCAAGACAAGGGTTTTGAAAAGAATAAAAGAAGCCCAGTACATGAAATTAGGCTGGTGGAAAAAATAACCCTACTTTCAATGAGATATGAAAGTCATCTCATTCCCTTTCCAGCTTCTCTGCCCAGGGGTGGCACAGAGTGGTGGCAGAGAGAGGAAGTAGAAGATGGAATTACCTCATCATATCCATCCACCTTCTTCAGGACCCTTTTATGACTCAAAACCATTTTCCAAGACTAGTTCTCTGATACCATTCCCACCTGTACCACACACTTCCACTCTATGTCTTCCTTAGCATGCTTTTATTTGAAAATCCTGGAGGCTCTAGCCTGCAGAGGGTGAGAGTGTTCTCCAATGACCTATGTCATCCTTCACCTTCCATTCTGCACCAGTGGAGGCCTCCTTTGATTGACCCTTTCAGTCACTGACTGTTTAATTCCTCACCCTGGATGACCTCCATCTGTGACCCAAACTCCACTTCCTAGCAACAAAAGAAAAAAGAGGGTTACCAGTTTAAAGAGGGATTTTCTTTGACTCTCTCAATACCAGAGATGGTGTTCAGTCCACGTGCAGTGGAGAAGTCTAGGGGTCTTTTGTTCCTTGGTTTAATATTTAACCTTTCCATAACATCTCTTCCTTTAATGAGCTCTCACGTTTTCCCTTTGATGTTTTTGCTTCCTTTCTTAAGAAAAGAAGCCCAGCTTCTGCCACCCAATTCACCACCCCTTTTCAGCAGCTCTAGGCCATTGGCCTGAACAGCAGCTCCTTACGATGTTGGCACCTCTTCAGTAATGTCCCCCTGAGACTGTCACCATTACGCTTGTCACCTTCCTGATTAACACCTCGAGCATGCCTCCCCATTTTTAAGTACTTGCGAGAGCTTTGTTCCAAGGAAAGAGTTATGCTTTTGTGAAATTTCTCCCCAAAGTATACTTCGCTGACCATCTTTCACCACATTTTCTTTAACAGCAAACACTATTCATCCAATAGAAATTCAGATGAGAAAATCATATGAAACCTCCACAGTTAGGCACTTTGCGGGACTAACTAAATTATTTCAGACCATAAAGCATTACCTGGTACACTGAAGCAAAACTCTGTAAAAAACCAAACCTTCATTCCCTGCTACTTGATTTTTTTCACAAAGTGTTTTCACAGACATTATTTTATAACCCTGTGAAGCAGACAGGCCAGGAAAGAGAAGGAAACTAAGACTCAGAACTGTTGAGTGACTTATCAAGTACAAGGCCAAACTCCCAAGTCATTAAACAACTGAAACATGGCAGTGCCAACTGATAGCACTTGCTGCCTTCGACCCATGAGCATTGCCCCACTTATTACCATGGCTTCTACCGTGGAACCCTCCAGTCCTTCTACCAAACCTGGGGTGGGCACATAATGTTTTGCTGATAGCTAGTTATGATTGCCATCATCCGATATGTTTTTGCTACTAAATGTCCAATCCCAACCAACCTAGGACCACCTGAAGTTACATTTTCAGCTTCTTTAGGGGTAAATAGATAGAGGTCATATATGCAGTATAAATTCCAGCAGAAAATGTGTATGAATGCAAACTTGAGGTTAGAAATCTTCTAAGGAGACCTGTTTTTCTCTGCTTCCACCAAGAAGCAAGATTGAGATAAAGAACCATACACAGGCCTTCTGCTGTCTGAGAGTTTTCGTTCCTTATTCTTTGGTGTCTACACTTTATACATGATGAGCCTTGCTATCTCCCACTCAACGTGAGCTCTCAGTCTGTGTCTTATCTTCAGTTATACATGGCCATTGCAATTCACGGTCTAGAAAGCCAACTTTTGGAGTTACCCTCAAATACATGCCAGAACTAGCACTTGCTTACACATCTGGATTTGAACATTTTGGGCCACTGATCATTTCCTTTCCTTTACTGCTAAAGCCATGCTTTTAATAAACTTTAATATTTTATCCAGAATTTTTCAGGTGTTTGATACTGAGAGGGCTTTCTCTGAATATGTGGTTCTTGGTATTGCCAGACACAGAAGTCTTTGACCCATGACTTATTATTTTGTTCTTTATTGGCTGCCAGACATGCCATATACAAATCTCAAGGAAAAATGAACTTACAAAATTGGCATAGAAAAGTGCAGTTACATTTCATGACAGTGCATGGAAATGAATCCTGGGGGCGCACAGAGGCCCAGAAGGGAGGGAAGTTCCTGAAATGGCTATCATCTGGAAAAGATGATGTGACCATAAGCCAGACACATGGGTCCAAGCAAAAGCAAGTTTACACATTTATTAACTAAGGTTTTCTTTAGAAGGAGTAAGGACTTTTTAAAAAGTTAGAACAGCAGCTGTCATGGGAATTCTAGTAAAAGTACATTGCAGCCAGGGGGGACTTTGGTGGGCTTCAAGCCAAAGCAGAGTGGGAACCACCAGTGTAGAGAAAAAAAAAAAATCTACTCATCTCATTTAGAAGAATGGGACAGCTTGATGTTTCACTTTTGTGCCAGGGAATACATGTTGCCTCTGGGGCCAAAAGAGAGACATTCCCTCAAACTCCATCCACAGTCACCTTTCAGGCAGATTTATTCTCAGTTGAAGGGAAAAATCCAGTTCCAGCTGCAAGGTATTCTATTCTCCTGCCTGCTAAGAGATTTGTTTGTTAAGGCAGGATGTCATGCTCTTATGAGTGGGAAATTTCCTAAAGAATAGAGTCAGACAATGGCATAGAGAAACGACCTCAATCAATAGGAAGATGTGAAATACACTGGAAAAGGCAAAAAACAGAAACAATAGGAAGATAATTGCACCAAAAAATCCAGTGTAGCAGAAATACTGCATCTGAATACTACTGCACACTACGGTCCTCTCGAGCATAAGGAAACAAAGGCCCTTACAGGTGACATAGCCAACATTGTCTATTATAGAATTCTAGTTCATCCAGAAATACAAACTCAGCAAATCATTCATCCAAAACTATTTATTGAGCCCCAGAAAAGTGCCTGGCAATATTAGAACAAATTCTTCAGTGAACAAAATACAAAATACTGTAGCTAATAAATAGTAGACTTTAATACAGGTCTTTTTGAGAATTTGTTTTTATTTTTCCCCCTCTATTTTACCTCTGCTCCTTTTGGGATTTCCCAGGGCCTTTTCCCTTTCCTGTCTTGGATACATGTATGCCTTTATGGAATCTGTAGCTAAAAATAGTTTCAACAGGATCCCTCATTCTGTGTGGAACTGTATGGAAAAGAAAAGCTCCGTCCAGCTCTGAGGGATTGGCCTCTGTGCCTGTGAGCTTGTATTCTCCCCAAAAAGATGATTCAGGATAACGATTCTGGCACATTATCTCATTAGGCCTCCTGATACTAAATGAAGAAGGCAGTTGAAAAATAACTCTCCATTTCACAAGAGAGAAATCTGGGGCATGCAGAGGTTAAATAACTTCTCTAAATCAAACAGCCAGCAATTGGGCCTGGGACAAGGACAGAGATCTTTAAAATTCACGTCACATTCTCCATCCCTTACATCGCACTGACTTTAGATTAAGTTTAAAGAATTCTGACAAAAACCAAGGATGTACAAAGAGGAAAATATAAACACTGAGCAAGATTGCTATTTCAGAATATTACTAAAATTCAGACACTAGCAATACTTATCCAAGGTTGCAAAACCCTTAAGCATCCATTTAGAAATAAATACATTTTATAAAATTAATTGTTTTCTTTGATTAGGTAAAGCTGTAAGAGGATATTTTAAAATGTTTACATTCTGAATACTTCTTTTTATACTAATGCTGACAATAAGCAAATACCCAAAACTTCCAGAAACTGTTGCACAATATAATGTTGCTATCTGAGGTTTTAAAATCCAAACTTGGAAAATAAAATACATAAAGGAAAAAGCAGAGGGAAACACATTTGTAAATAACCTGGAAACATGAAGAAAAGAGATCAGACTGAAACTGAATATCCAGCTGTGTAAACACATTTAGATACTTTCAAAAAATCTCAAATTGATGGTATTCGTAGGACCTTCCCACTGCCAAAATCATATACTTCACATTAATTCTTCTTGATTCCACATCCTTTCCACACTGCATCAGTCTAAACTGTCTGGTTCAGATGGAGCCACTCGAATTCCATGAATGTTTTGTTTAAACAAGTGAACACTGTAAACTGTTGTTCTTGGTCATATACTCTCCTCTTAAATAAAAATAAGATTTTTGAAGATGAAAGATGGAGGAGCAGGTGCTAAATATTTGTGAAAACTCCCATTACTCCCCAGACTTCTGAATTCCAAGTGGAGAAGTAAGACCTTCATTAGACTCAGTTCATGAAAAAGTTCTAAATTCTACTATATGAAGGAGAAATTATTTTACATCAAAAACAAAATAAAATGACTAGAATGGAAACATCACAGAAGAGTCCTTGAATACAGTTAAGGGCACTGGTCATTCTAGCTGTGTGTTGAAATTCTTCTTTCAACTACCTGAAATTAACAACATGAAATTACTGGTAAGGAGAAGCCACTTCACGCCTGGTATTAGAGGAGGTTGCGACCTTCATAATGATGGTAGGAACACTTACTTTGATGAAATTGATGACAAAGCCAAAATCACATCTGATTTCTAACAAAAGTAACCTCCCCAACACCTCTCTAATCCCTTCATTCCACTTTGGTCACCAGGAAACCGCCAAATAGGTCCTAACTTAACAAATCCATTGAAGAGTCTTATTTGAAAATTGCAAAAACTTTATTTTGAACATTTTGAACATAAACCCTTCACTATTGATGCTAAATACAGTTGAAGTAACATTGTTGATGTACCTTAAATGCTATAAGTCTGAAGTCTTTATTTTACCCCTTTTAGATAAAAGATTTCCTAACCCATGATTCATCAGGTCCATCCTGGTATATAAATAAATGTACCTAATAAAAATGATCATTTTTTATCACACCATGCTAAGATTGTAAGATTTAGCAAACAAAAATTCATGATGTCTATTTAAATCTGAATTTCAGATAAAAAGCAAATAATTTTGGTATATGGTCCAAATTTTGTTGAAAATTCAAATATGAGTATGTGTACTCTGTATTGTATATGACAAACCTGTTCAAGGCATCACAAAAACCAAGACTTAAAGCTATAAGGGATGTGAACTTTTGCATTGGATCTATTCATCCCAGAATTGTGCTTTTATAAGTTGATCAGAACTCAGCTCATTTCCTTGTCATTTCAGGTCAGTGATCAAAGTAGAGCAATGGATTATTAGGTGAGTGAATTCAGGTTAAGTATGGTGAATACATTTATTAAATGTAACTTTAAAATCAAAGATGAAAGATTTCTTCCAAATTGTTAAGCATGTAAAAATGGTGCGTTAAGGCTAATTTTAAGACTATTATCTTATAAAAAGGATAGTATTAATGAAATCTATTCATCTTCTGAGAGACATAGAATTATGTATTAAATTTTTCTAAGGGAAAGAGGACTAGAATTTTTACAGTGCCATGGTATTGATGAAATAAAAGTGTGAAATTTTATGCCAGATCTAAGTGCAGATGGTTGCCAAAAGTGAAATTAGTTACATTTGTTTATCTATATGCAATGTTTTGACATATATTTATATTATATATTTTATATATTACATATATACATCAAATTATCAAATGTTCTCCCAAATACTAGGATTTAGAATATGAATCATTAATATATATACTGACATAATTCATGCTGAGACATTTGGATTCGTGCTATTTAAACATTTTCACTTAAAAACGTTACTATAAATTAGGTTAAAAAATGTTTTACATTAACCAAATATCTAAGAGTAGTTATTGGAATTATTAAATGTAATAGGCAAACAAAGGTCAGAAATGCAAAGTTTACCAAACATAAGTACTAGCAAAAAGAGAACTGTTCTGTGATTACTATTAACTCAAGTATGTACTAGCAGATGGGCTCCTGGTGGCTTATCCTGTGGAAACCTCACTGGGGTCTTACGAAGTGCATGTAGGCACTTTTCCCTTAGAGACTGTTAGGGACAGCAGTCAACCAGAAGCTCTCATCCTCCAGTGATCAAGAGTAATTACATGGGCATTAACTCCACCAGACCTGTGGGTTGCTCAAACATATATATGAGTTGGTTTTAAAATCAGGTTGTGGACCTTTTAGACACATATTCCCATATAGTTCAAATTGAGATGATTTTTGCCCAGTAATATGAGTTAGACTGAGTAGATGATTATTTAAGACTTACAATTATGATTCTATAATAAATGCATAATTAGTGGCCCTAATCAGGGGAATAAAGAAAAATTTAATTGAGTGTTTTCCCCATTTATAAAACAATGAGCAAATTGATTTAACAAATTTGAGTTCTTTATTCTAATGCTGGGAACACAGAATCTGAAATGACTCAAAGTAGAAATTATGTTTTCAAATCCAAGAAAATTACAGTTATAATACATCATAATAATTCTCAAGTTCTGAAAATTTCTTATAATCAGAAGACATGTTAGCACCTAAATAAAAGCTTGTGCTTTAAAGATTACATTTTAACTCTGGTTTTAATAATTAACTGACAGGTGTCTTCATGCAGAGGGAAGTCTATGCTCATCAGTAAATGAGGTAAAATATAGTCAAGTACTGATACTTGACTATAGGATTAACATCCTTATTCCAAAATACTTCTGGGTACTGACACAATGTCACAGTGGAAAATTTCACACTGATCTCAAATGACAGGTCATCATCAAAATACAGTCATATTAAAATATTGTATAAATTGTCTTCAGTCTCTGTATAAGGAGTGTACAAAACATAAATGATTTTCATGGTTAGACTTGAATCCTATCCCCACGATATCTCAATAATTACGTGCAAATATTCCAAAATCTAAAACCATCCAAAATCTGAAGCCCTTCTGGTCTCAAGCATGGATACTCAAACTTGAAGAACTTTTCTAATAAAAATAATGATTTTTATCACTGACTTTCTTAAACATCATCCTAACAAGAATACAGGGCTAACGGTACTGAGTACTTACAATCTGCCAAGCATTTTACAACACATGGCCACTCCTCACAGCAAACTAACAGGAGAAATTTTGTGCCACAGGAATCAACGGTATTCACAGTACAGCAACCCACATGCAAAGGGAGTTAGTGTCCATGTGGTCACATTTGACCACTGGAAGAAGACAGCTGCTGAGTGAGTACTCTCTCCTTCCATTCCCCAGGGGAATGGTTTCATAAGACTTCACTGAGGCCCCAATGGATTAAGCCTTTCCTCGGGCCACTTGATAACACATGCATGAATCCACTTTCATTCCTTTCTTGTCTCATTCCTCTGTTCCTTAATTCTCTCCCTGAGATAATGCTTTCCAATAAACCCCTAGCACACAAGTCTTTGTCTCGAGCATGCTTCTGGGTAACCTGGGCTTGAACAAGATATGAACAAACGTTGCCAAGGATACTGAGCAGGTGCATGGCTGAATCTGTTTTGGCACTACCTGACTCCAAGAGCCTGAGTGAGTGACCTTTTAAAACCATGTTGTTCTGGTTCCTAAATAAGAGCATCTGGATTTCCGCCACCTCCTATAACATCTGTAAATTCTCATAAGGAATATATTTTTATCTTATTTAATAATAATAATTCAAAATCAATACTGTGTTAGATACTTGTGCACACAACACTGACATCGTCTGTACATAGGACACAGCACTTCACATCTTTAGCTAAACAGGATGGTCTCTCCCACAGACCCAGCTCTACCTACTACTGCCAGTACCAAGTTGTCTTTTGAATATAAATGGCAATGAGCAACTTACGAATTTTGCATTTTAATATCACAGAATCTGTTCAATCACATACTGAATTTTCCTCCTCCCATATTATTATACATATACTTATATTTTATATTACGTATTATAAAATATAGTTATATTTATACATATAATATATTACAATTATATATATAATACATACAACATATTATCCCCAAACTTGGTGGTTTAATATAATATATGTGCATTGGCTTGCAAAGATTCCTTGGGTCAGAAATCCAGGGATCATTTGGTGGATGCTTTATTTCAGATTCTCCCTGGAGATAGCCATCAGATGTCATCTGGGGCTTCAGTCCTCTGAAGGTTTGACTAGGGCTAGAGGCTCCATTTCTAGGTGGACTCACTCACATAGCTGGAAACTGATTGCTGGCTTCTATCAGATGGCTTATGTTCCCTACCACACAGACCTGTCCATCAGGATGATGGAATGTTCTGGTAGCCTGGCAGTTGGCTTTCCCTGAGGGAAAGGGCAAGCTAAAGGAGCACAAGGCAGATGCTATTGTGTTTTTCATAACCCATTCTTAGAAGTCACAGAGTCATCTCCACGAGGTGCTATTGGTTATGTGGCTCAGCCCTATTCGATGTGAGAGGAAATGACACAGGGCATTCATGCCAGCAGAGAAGATTCACTAGTGGCCATTTTGCATGTTGGTTCCCAATAAGGAATTCAAATTTATTCTGAATGAGACAAGGAGTTGTCAGAAGGTTTTGAGCATAGCATTAATATAATTTGAGTTTTACAAGGATGACTGTGGTAACTGGGTTGAGCATGGACAGAGGTGGAGCAAAGGCGGAACCTGGAGGTCAGTTAGGAGGTGATTACAATAATATCAGTAAGAATGCAGACTAGATGGGGGCAGGGGTTAGGAGGTTGGAAGTAAAATATGCTCAGATTTGGAACTGGAGGTACTTTGAAGACAGATCTGACAGGAATTGTTGATGAATTTTATATGGGCTATAAAAAAAGTATAGTCAAAGATGAACTAACACTTTTAACCTGAGCAATCAGAAATATGTTTATTACACAGAAGTATTTATTGGTTGTTCAGAAAGAACAGAGTTAGGCAAAGTACCCAGTCTGAGGAAGTCAGAAAAGTTCTCCAAGGGGAGATAAGTCAGAATTTAATGGATAAATCAGACCTAGCCAGGGTAAGAGAAGAAAGAAGAGAACTAGCTACAAAAGACCAGCATGAATAACAGCAGAGAAGCCAAAACTACATGGAGCATGCACAAAGATGAAGTAAGTCTGCTTCAGAGGTACTTGATGGGAAGAAATTTCAATATGATGTGTATCTTTCCTATTTGTTCAGCTAAAAATATTTTATTTATTTCACATATGCTTTTTGTCAGATGCCAAGCTAGCTGCAGAAGATACAGTGGCAAACAGTAGCATTATTTCTGAATAGCATTTGATAGTAGAAATGAGGTGATGAGAACCAATAAAAAAGCTGATTTAAAGGTTTTCTTTTCTTTCTTTCTTCCTTCCTTTTTCTTTCTTTTTTCTTTTTTTTAAGAAATGAATACATAGATGTTGTCAGGAGTAGCTCCAGAATTTATTATTTTAAAAAATGTGGATAGAACCTGACTTGGAAATGTTTTTGCCTAGCCAGAACACCATCTGTGCTTAAAGTATATGTGGGTAGGGTAGGTGACCTGGGAGAAGGATGACTGACTTGATTGAGAGGCTAAGCAACCTACAAGACCATTGTACAGCCACCATGGGATGGTTTCTAACTTGCACTTGCACAATGGGGTAGATATTGATGTCATTCAGAGTGGCAGTACACTTGGAATTGGCCCAGCTTGGGGTTAGTCAAAGACCATGAGTTAGATTTGGTACACAGGAAAGGTCAACAAATAGCCCTCTAATCTTTTGTAAATAGTTACTAGTTAAATAAAAAGAACATATGCTTTTTTACAGTCGTATATAAAAAAGCACTCAATACTTGAAAAAATAACACTACGTGATACCACTATTTGTACAAATACACTCTTTCTCTATGTCTTGTCCATATTTAACCCAATACTACCAAGCTCTTTTCACTGAAGAATATTCTTCCCACATATCTGATTGTGTAGATCTATATTAAGTCACTCATAGCTTCCCCCAGTCATTATTGGGCCTCTTAGGAAGGATGATATACTAGATAAAATCTTGGGTCATGGTCGGAATATAATCAGTTAACTGGAGTGTCACTAAAATTTGGAACTGTTCATTTTCTTTTCTCTTGTCACTCACTATGACTGGTCTGTAGACCTTGAGGGTTGTTGTCTCCTTTAGGGTATGTAAAAGTTGCCTATTCAAAGCAAAACTCTAACATAGAGTAATACAATTTTGGCATGAAAAAAACTAATGTGTGTGATCAAAAGAAATTATGTACTATATTCCCTTCATCCTGAAAAAGAAGATAGTTCTCAGATTCTGAAAACTCATTTGCTGGTTTCCAGGATGAGGCAATGGGCATAGTGTTATAAGATTACCATGGTCTGGGAAGTTAAGATGTTTTAAATAAGGAAATGGAGGAGGAATGAAAGACCAATGAGATAGGAGACCTAGAACTTTGGGTGCAAAGGAGGTCAAAGCCAAAGTGTGACTTTGGGACCAAAAGAGAGAAGAGAATATTGAAATGAATGCTGCATGCTAGGTAGTATAAAAGCACCTGCTTCTTTTTTTTCCAAATTTTTCAGTAACAGCTTCAACCCTAGTGCCTTGCGGAATCAAAAACTTTTTGAGGGAATAAAGTGCTAGGTCCTGCTCCAAGCAAGTCTTGCATAGGCAAGAACACCCTGAGGCTTCCCCAGGGCTCATCCTACAACTTGGTTCATTTCTTTACTTTCCACAGAAAACCTTTTCCTGTCTTTCAGTCTCTCTGCTCGGAAATTGGATTCCTTTAACCTGGTTTCTTCTCCTGAACTTTTGACTCCAGTTACCCTAGCACTCAGTTTCTCCCCATCCCTTCTCCAAAAATACCCACTCAGCTCTCATCTACGCCTTGTCCTGATGAGGAATCTTGCAGTTCAGTGTGGCTTCCTGGTTCTTCCTGATCGGCAAGCCTAGGGGCAAATCTAGCCAAATTTGTTGGGTATTGGGTGGGGCACTGTGCTAAATAATCTGTAAGCATTCTGTCACTTAATTTTTATTTTCAGGAAAAATTTTATTTTATTATTTTTACAAACTACATTTTGATTCATTGCACACAAATGGGGTACAACTTTTCGTTTCTATGGTTGTGCACAATGTAGATTCACACCATTCATGTAATCATACATGTACCTAGGGTAATGATGTCTGTCTCATTCCACCATCTTTCATACCCTCTGTCACTTAATTTTTAAAATAACTCAAGATTAGTAATATTAGTACTGTTTATGCATACGAAAATCAAAGCCCAGAGTAGTGAAGTAATTTACCCGAAACTATAAAGCAGAAGTAGTATTTCAACCCAGGCATGCTGGTACTAGGCTACAATTAACCACCATTTTATACTGATCCACATTTAGCCATCTTTAAGGTTCAAATTTTTAACAAATAATGATATTTCATTAAGACATAAAATGTAAAACAATGCTTATGTGTTGGTTTAATAGAGTACCAGAAATTGTACAAGTAAGTTCACAAAGACTATCATAAAAGAATTACTCAATAAATTGAAAAATAAGCTTACATATTGTTTTTGTGAGAAAATTCAGAAGCTAAAACTGAACCACATGGGTAAAATGTAAAAAGTGAAAAACAGACATTCATAATTCAGGTTGCCAGCTTTCAAAAAATTCATCTTAGACTGGGTATTGTAAACTGTACCATGATGTCTTCCAAGAGCATAAAAAGTTTTGATGATCGGGGAAAAAAGTTAAGCAAATTTGAGTATAGTCAGCAGAAGAAGGAAAACTAAGATCAGAAAAAAGGAGGAGGAGGGAGGAGTTTATCTAGAAGCTTTTAAGTTCAGGGTAGCCAGGGGAAAGTGGCTGTGGAAACATTATTAATAGTGACAAATTGACATCATTGATTATGAAATTAATGGAAGTAGGAAGAGCCTGTCTCTGAGCTTTTATCCAAAGATTTCAAATGTTTTAAAAGAGTCGCATGGTCAATTCTCTCAAAAGAGACTGATAAATTGAACATAATAAAAGCACAGATCAAGACCCTGTCAGCTAACATTCTGGGATCATTATGTTCTCCCCGAAGGATGGCCTCTCTCCGTGATAGAAGCCTAAAAGCTGACAGCCACAAAATATTACACTGCCTCTAATGATCCCAAGGATGATGCTGCTCAGCTCCCAGTCTACCTTCCCAGTGATTTCCTGTGCAAACAGAAAGTTAGCTTGGCAATAAATAACCTGTTTGCCCATAGTCAGGGAAGACTATTTGACAACCAGATGAATAGAGACTATTTTGAAAATAGAGGAAAAATTACCCTTCACCACAAAAAAGGCTGATAAATGAGATGCTCTCACTGGTCTCAGTTAACCATTTAAAAAGTAGGAATGGCTTGGATAGATCAGTTGGTGGCTAGACATAATCTCTAAACCATCTGTAGTGTCAGGCTTTGAAAAATCCATGAGGCACAGCAAAGTAAAACTTAAAGAAAGGAGTGCATGGCATGAATGGTTAGCATTACCTGGGCTCAGGTTTATACATTGGGATGGATGATTTCTCTCAGTTTTTCCATCCAGCATAAAACTACTTGCCTAAATCTCAAAACAGAGGTGGTTTTTCTTTAGATCAAGTTAAACCTCAGTTGCACAGGATAAAGGAAGCAGCACACAATTTGAAACCCTAGTGAACCCATGGTTGCTCATTATTAGATTAATCTTGAAAGAGAGTCCTCAGTCCATCCAGCCTGATGGTTTGTGAAACAATAAGCGTATAGGGGACTCTTTTGGAGAAAGAAACAACCTATTTTAGAAGCCAGGAAGTCTATAGTTTTGTTTTGTTTTGTTTTCCTAATTAGTTTTCCATGACAGTAGAATGCATTTTGATACATTGTACACAGATGGAGCACAACTTCTCCTTCCTCTGGCTGAACATGGCCACAGAGTCACACCTGTAGTGTAATCATACATGTATATAGAGTACGTCTATGGCTCCTAAGCTGAACAGTGAAAGCTTTTTTTTTTTTTTTAAGTCATTTTAGAAAAATTCTGATTCAGTTTTCATGAGTGGAAGAATCTGCTATGGAATCTACCATAGGCTTTCTCTCAGTGACTATTAGCCCACCTATCCCAGATGTCCTGGTATCTCTTAGGCACCAATGGATTCAGCTTCATCACAACTTTATGAATGTATCTGAAAAATGTGACCTGACACAGAAGAGCACTTCACTCAATACCATGTGGGTAGCCACGTACTCCATAATGCTTTTGAGGAATCTTCACAACACTCCTGGAGAGATAGAAAATAGAAGTATATATTTAATTAAGGGACATAATGACTCTCACTGCACAAGAAAGAATTTTGTGATAGTCACTGATAAATAATATTAAAATTTTTAACAAAGATGATGAGAAAAATTATGAAAAGTGCAAGGTGAGAAAACAAGGATTATTTAAAAATTCTACCCCTACCCTCATACCCACAGAGCACCCAGACCTGCTATTTAAGATAAATGGAAAGCAAAATTCTGAACCTTTGGGCAAAGGGAATGGAAAGAAAATGTTAGCGACTCTGACCACTATTGACAAGACTATAAATTGGAGTAGACGTCCTGGAGGGCAGTTTGGCAGTAGCATTGAAATTTTTAAATATGTGTATTCCTTGACTGAGTAATTCTACTTCCAGGATTCTAACCTAGAGAAATAGTTACAGGTGTGCCTAAAGGCATCAGCTGCATTTATTATGGTGGTGTTTATTGAGCAGAAAAATTGGATCAACTAAATCTCTATAAATAGGGTAGTAGTTACATAGTGTTACATTCTCATGAAAGAATACTATGTTATGCAAAGATTTAAATAAAAAAGAGTTCTGTTTATGTTTGATTCCCTCAGGACATAATAAATGTAAAAGGGAATGCAATATATAACATATAACATATTAAATATATCATAAGTATGTATTTTCACTTACATGTGTATTGCATACACATTAATCCATTTACAAAGGTATATAAAGTTTATGATTAGTGGAACCTCCTCAAAAGATGAGTTTGAAAAGATAATAAAAAAATTATTTTTTCTTTAATTATATAAATGTTTAAACCAGATGCAAGGGGGCACATGCCTGAATCCCAGCAGCCTGGAGGTCTGAGACAGGAGGATCACAAGTTCAAGTCATCTTCAGCAATTTAGCAAGGAGACCCTATCCAAATTGGTGAGACTCTCTCAAAAAACAAATATCAAACAAACAAACAAACAAACAAACAAAACGACTGGGCATGTGTCTCAGCATTTAAGAGCCCCTGGATTCAACCTCTGGTGTCCCCTGCAAGAAATCTATGTTATTTAAATATTTTAAGACAATAGTGTATAAGCATTAAAAGTCAAACATTTAAAAAAATTAAATGTAATTATTGAAAGAGAACAAAATCAACTGGTAAGCAACACCAGAAGCTCCGTGGAGCACAGCCCAGTGCTTTGCCTGATCTTGATCATGGTATCAACAATAACAAAAGAGCCTCTTCTTGAACATTGCTGGGGTTTGTGGCAGAAAAAATGAATGTGAGGGCCCCGCTTCATGCTCCCATAATTCACTGACCAGGGTGAATCTCATGACTGTACAGAGTCCAAGGGGCGTCCGTGCCCAGGCCTCCCAGAGGGGTTCCCAGGAGGGAGGGCTCTCCACAAGCTCTTAGCAGCAACACGGCACATGACATCATGTTTGGAACCACTTTTTCTTCTTCCTTTTTCTATGTCTTAAATATATATAAAAGTGAACTCACATACCGCTGCTGTATACTCACCAAAACTCCTCTACTTCATTTCCCCACCCCGTCCCTCTTTCCCTTCCTTCCTTCATTTCTCTGTCTCTTGCTCTTCTTTCCTTCTCAGCCTCTCTCTACCATTATTTCAGTTAGAGCTGGCAAAGTAAAAGACAACTAAATGTTTTTATTAAAAATCCTTATTTGCTTCAGCTTACCCTGATGCACAGCCTAGTAGATCTTCAGTTGATCTTCTCCTTTTCAAGAATAATATTTACTTTTTAAAAAAAATTGATGCTCTCCTCAGGAGGTCCTACTTGTCCTAGAAGAATCAGCTGAAGGGTACCAAATTTCCATCACTGACATTCTTAAGTTGCAATTATACCCTTAAACCTTGGGCTTCTCACTGCTTCTGCATTTATCACAAAAGTGTCCAATTGCTGATATAATCTTTTGCCTTTTCCATAAAGCACATGCTCTCTGAAAGAGAGGATGGAACATTTCATTTTTGTATTGGAATCCCCATGTCCTGACACCCACCCACCCATTTCTCTGGTCCCAACACCAACACTCGCCCCCTCTCTCATTCTGCTCCAGCCACAGCAAGCTCCTGTTGTTCCTCAGATATGCCAGGTGTACACATGTCCTCATAACTCTTTTCCTCTGCACCTTCAAAGTTTTGCTTTGATGTCAACTTTTTAGCAATGTCCTCCTGGTCTTTCCATCCCCAATATTTCCTACCCACTCCTCTCACTTATCTTCCTTTGCAGCTTTTATTACTATCTGACATATTTTATATTTTGCTATTTTATTTCTCCATAGTGTTACTCTTATTAAATAGGTGCCAAGAGGTCCTTTGTTTCTCTGCATGTCATTGGTATCTAAGACAGTACCTGGCTCCTTATGGCCCATCATTATGTACATGAAGAGGGCAAGATGCATATTGGAAGTCAACTAGTAATCTCTGGAAGAGTTTCTGATTTTCTCCTTATTATTGCCTCTTTCTTCATATAGAGAATCTTCTGAATAACAAAACCAATGAGAACAGGAATGATAGTGGGTTATTGAGGTGAAATCTATTAAAAAGCCTTTAAAGGAATATCATGGACTTAAACTATTCCTGCAAAGAATTTAGCCATAGAAATTATGAGTCATGATGATCCTAAGTCCATGATACTTCTGCTTCTATTTCCTTTTTGTGCTGATTATCTTGCATTTGGTAGGATCACCATTAGTTGGAAAGTGTGGTGATCTGATTTCAATTTCCTCTCAACTGTTTTTTCAGGAAACCCTACTCTAGGTTTTTAGAATTTATGTCATATAGAAACAATTGCAGAAGTAGTGAAAGAGTCTAAGAACTATGGTCTAGCATTGGGCTGTAGATTAGGAGACTAAGAACCACAGTCTACCCTCGACTGGGGCCCATCTACCTTGTTCTTCAACACCATGTGCTTTCTGCATGCAAGAATTATACCTCTCCATGACTTCTTTTCAAAATTTTCCTTTCCACACCCTTGATATCCTACAAGCAGAGATCATCTATCCCACTTGAAACACAATGCCAGCACATAGTATATATTTCTGTCTTTCCTCCTTTGCTTTCTTAAAATTTAATTTTTAAAAATTCTTTTATGGATTATAGAGGGAAGGGAATATGCTAATCTCAGCTTCTAAGGTTTTGGGCTTTTACACGGTACCAAGGCATTTCCCTGGGAGAAGAAAAGCTTCTTTGGCCTACAGATCACCTGTCCTGGGAGAAATGCCATAAAAACTCTGAAGCAGTCCTGCTGCCTTCTAGCTCTTGCTGGAGTATGTAGGGGACTGTCCACATGACTCCATACCTGGGCATACCACACCATTGAGCCCTTTCTGAGGAACTAGCCCTGCCCCTGGACCCTGAAGATCTAACCTCAGGGTTCCTCTTTCTAGGTTTCTCTGACTTATGCTTCATATCTCTTCTATCTAGAGCAGACAAATTCTTTCTTTTGCTATGTTTACAGGCATCAAGCAAAATCACCTTAACAGATTGACATTTTTGGTAACCAAAGCCATTTAAGATGCTCTGGTTACTGATACATTATTTTCTGATGTATTTCTTCCTTTTTAACTATCTGCATGAAAGGGACGAAATGAAATGGAGAGGACTAGGATAAAAACCTTCATATTTCAAAACTGTATCTACCTCAATATAGAACATGTGGAGCTTTCAAATAAAATATTTTTTCTTGCATACTTTTGACTGATAAAATGCTTTTTGGCATTAAGATATGGCTTACCCATATCTTAAGAAATGTATTTTTTAATTGTATTTCATCTTCCTGGACTCATCTACCTCCATTTGAACATCAGAATTGATTGTAAGTACTTAATAATAGTTGTTGAATTGGGATATAAAATCATTTTTATGAGCCCTAAAACCAAAAAGCAAAAAAGGGAGGATGTAACTAAGGCCAAACATAAGGTGTGATAATAGAGGAATGAGTTATGTGAAATTTATATTTAACTCTCAATTATTTAGTAACTACCTATATTATTAGATTGATAATTCAAATAATCAGGAAATGGGTATACTTTCCATATCAATATACATTAGTCTGAAAAGACACAAATATCTATCTAAAAGACCTGGAAAAGATAGGTAATCATTTCCTAAAATGATTCTGTTTAGACATTGTAGATGTGTAGAGAAATAAAAATTCCATAATGAAACAACTTTGATAAATGCTACAAACTTTCATAAAGTGCGCATTGTTATATCTAAAGCCTCTGAGGAGTTCTGCAGAGAAAGCCATTTAACTCTGCTTAACTTAATATTTTTAATCTTATCTGATCTATAATATACATATATATAATATACATATGTATGCATATAGAATCATACACATATATATGATTAATCATGCAAATATATAGGATTAGATGATAGAAATACTATAATATATAGTAGGAATATTATATAAGTAGAAATATATATAATATAAAGAATATTATGCAAAAATCATATGCTACATTATATGGTTATAGAAACATCATCATATTTCTAGCATCAACTAATGGAACATAAGCATTCTGTTAAAAAAAAGTTTGGGATAATTCAATTTTAAGTTCATAATTTTACCTTCCATTTCTTTTCTTAACTCTGCCTTAGCAATTTATCTTTACCACAGAATGAACCTTTAAATGAGGCAACTAATACTTAAATATTTGATAGAAAAGTGTCATACAATTTCCTTGAGATGTTTCTCTTTACATTTCAATGCACTTGTTTTTTTATCCAGTCTGGAGTCTTGCCTCTTCTCAATTCTTCTTCCTTTTTTTCTTTGTGCTTAGAATGAGGACACATTTTTTTCTTTTTCTTTTTTGGACACTCAGTGGCAAAGGAAATGCCTTCACACTAGGCTTTGAGTACTTCGCAATTTCCAAATATTTTTTATATATTTGAAGCAAGCTTTCAAGCACACTGTTAAAGATGGTTCTGTTTTTGTTGTTGTTTTTGTTTTGTTAAATGTAATATTGTGTTACTGACCCAAAAAGATCATGCATATTTCAGAATGCTGGTCAAAATGGCCAGAGGGAAAGCCACATCTACATAGCTGTAGAACCGAACTTCAAGCTCCCTTGAGTTATTCACATCTTACTGATGGACAGGTACTTGGTTTTCCCTCAGGATCAGATAAACAGTCAGTTTCCTCCCAGTAGTAGTAATTTCCTTTCCTCCTAAGTTTTTCCCTTTGGCCTACGGAGAAGTGATTCCTTCCCACTCTTCCTCCATCGGGGAAGAGTATCACCTGGCTGGTGAGATCCTGATACCAATTGGGCCAAGTTCTAGCATGGTTTACATTTCCTCACACACAGAAGGCAGGAGTAGCTTTCTGTCTTGAGGACCACGTAAGTCTTGTATTTCCATTCCCCATGGGTAGGATGTGCACCACATATTTGGAAGACTTGGCAAAATAGATCACAGCTCCCCATTACCAGAATTTCTGAGTCAGCAGTTTAGGATGGGGTTCAAGAATATATATTTACAACAGGTTCCTATATGATATTGATGCTGTGGTCCCTGGACCACACTTAAGAACTATGAAACATGAACAGCCTTTTTTTTCACTGATTCTCCAAGTCTCCTCCATCTCTGCTCTTTCATCAATTCCCCCAAGCAGGCATTAATTAAAGTTGATCTCAAGTACAAGTGACTTTTAATCCAAAGGGAAATCCATGGACCCATTTCTGTGTTAGCCTAAGTCATTATCTTCCTACAACGAAGTTTGTCCTTTGGATGATAAAACTGATGCTTTCCAACATTTGACTCATCCTTTTTTTTTTTTTTTTCCCCCTCAGTTAGTTGAAACTCACAGGGGAAGTGGAGCAAGTGATGAGATTGTCCTTGAGATCTACTCTTGGTCCCATTTCTACTTATTATTCCCTTTTTAAGCAACAGATAGTCACCTGCCCAGTCACCTGCCCAGTGGCTACATGTCATTTTTTTTTAATATCTGTAGTTTGCTAGGAATTAAAGCTTTTTCTAATAGAAAGTCTTTTATCAATGTAAGGTATTCCAATGTTTGCCTTTCTACAAAAAGAGCTCTATGGAACATTTTTTTTTATACATTAGGAAGTAGCAGGTGTTTTTGTATCCATCCATCATTTGTAGTTCACTGCCTTGAATCCCTGACACCAGAATGCACATTAATCACAGAATCTAATATAAGGAAAAGTTTTTGTAAGTTTCCTGGTCTCTAAGCACAATAATCATATTTTCCTACTATGTCAAAAAATAGAGATGGCAGTTTAGCAAACACAAAAGGATAGAGCAAAGCCCATTATATTTGCTGAAAAAGTATGGCATGCCATGAACAATATAAACACAGTAATTCTGTTAAATAAAGTTATCATTTTCTTATAGGATAAATTTAACTGGAATACTGTTAAAGACTTTGCTAACACTGAAATGGACATAGTAAAATTTTTTATAGACAGATGTTTATTACACTATTATTTCTAGAAGTAAAAAAATTGCAATGACAATTTGCAATGACTGGCTAGATTAATTAAATCAAAGATAGTGCCTCTACCTACATGGAGGAATATTAGAACATCGCTAGAATCGGGTTCTTAATACTGAAGTATGAAATTGTCATTCACTGTTGCAATAGAAGGGAATTTTCCTGGGTTCTTTATTTAAGTCTTCCTCTGGGATTACTCACTCTTCCAGCTCTCTAATCTGGGTATCCCTTTGTACCACACTAGATACTCAAGCCTAGTTTTCCCCTTCTGTTGTAGATTTTTCCTTTTTTCTTGGTAAAGTGAGATCTCGATAATATGGGAATAAATTTGGGCTATAAGAAGCCTGGTAATAAGAAAATGTCTCTAAGTCTTAATTCTTCACTGTTTTCAGCCAAATGCTGAGAATTCCTACAATGCCAAGTGCTCAGGCCACAGGTGGTGCCAGTAAGTCAAATTAGGCCTTGTCTTCAGATGAACACCAAACTGTATTCAAGACTGGAGCAAAATAAAACATCAATCATATTGATTTGTCTTTGAATTTTTAGTATTTCTGTTTATCATACGGTTTTAGATTTAATTTTAATTTTTTAAAAATACTGCATTAAAATATAATTAATCATAATCACAGAGACACCAGTGGCCCCTTCAATTTCAACTGAGGTGAATGTCTTATTCACCTCACAAGGGTCAAGGTCCTGATGATGCAGTTGTGGCTTTCCTTGTCTTACAATGAGGATGGTAAGGAGATGGGCTGTTCTTTTTGCTACAAAACTCCCTCCCCTAATCTTTTTCATATGAATATTAACTTCTTATCATCATTTTCTATATCCAGGAAAGCTGAATATTTTAAATATCCATCATCTATTTTCAACTACTATTAGCATTATGTCACATTTACTTTATCTATCCAAAATAGTTCTTTTAAATTGAACCATTTCAAAAGAAGTTATACTTTTGCACACATTGCCTAAAAACACTTTCTTTTACCTAGCCATGATGTAACCATTCAATCTAAGAAAAGTACAGTAATTCCTTAATAATGGCAGTTTCCAAACCTGTGTCAAGGTACCCAGGGTGCTGCAGCTGACATATTTTTAAGTTTCTAGGGAAACAGCAATATGAGACATGTATCAAATGCTGTGTGAACATAGTTTACAGATCCGGTATTAGATTCCTTTTGATCATGCCATATCCAAACTGGGTTTTGGGTGGTTGCTTTGATAAAAAGCAGGCATCTTACAAAATCAGTTTGGAACAGCATATAAGGATGTCAGCATACAATCTGATTTCAAGATTTGAGAAGCTATGTGTTCTTTAGCACGTGCACACATCTTATTAATAAGTTATTTAAGGATGAAATACAAATATTTTTGTCAACTTAACTTTGAAATGCTTTAAAATTTTTAAGACATAAGTATTCGATGTTTGGTGAAAATTTTAATACATGCAACTGATATATTTCTGTCCAGCAATGCTATAAAAGATGCTGATACATTCATTGGCACACAAACTACAAAGTTTGGGGCTGTCTAGACTAATATCATCTTTAATTCACAGTCTAAATTCAAATTTTCTAGAGATTTTTAAAAATACACATTTTTGCTTTTAGGGCAGAAAAATTGAGCAGAAAGTGCAGACATTGTCACATTCTCCTGTCCCCACATGTGCACAGCTCCACATTATCAATATCCCCACCAGAGTGACACATTTATTACAACTGATGAACCTTGGTTGACACATCATTATTGTCCAAAGTCCACTGTTTACATTAGAGTTCCCTCTTGATGTTGTTCATTCTATAGATTTGGACAAATATATAATAACATGATCCATTGTTGTTTTAGTCAGCTTTGCATCACTTTGAACAAAATTCCTGACAACTTAAAGGAGGGAAAGTTAATTTGGGGCTCATGGTTTCATATGTCTCAGTCCCTAGGTGGCTGACTTCATTGCTCTGGCTCAAGGTGAGGCAGAACACCATGGAAGAAGTGTCCAGTGGAAGAAAGATGGGATCAGGAAGTAGAGAGAAAAGGAGGATGGGGGAGAAGGAGGCTACAGGGAAGATGCACCCTTCCAGAGCACACGTCCAGTGACCCACCTCCTCCAGCCATGTCCCACCTGCTATAGTGAACACCCAATCAGTCCATTCAACTAGAAGGAACTGATTAGGTTACAGTTCTCACAATACAATCACTTCACCTGTGACAATTCTGGCATTAACACAGAAATCATAACAATTATTATAGTATCATGCAAATTGGTTTCACTGCCCTAGTCTTCTGTGCTGCACTTAGTTTTTCCTCCCTATCCTCTAGCCCTGGGCAACTACTTTTTACAGTCTGGATAGTCTTGCCTTTGTGCCACATAATTGGTATAGTATGCAGCCTTTTCAGATTAGCTTTTTCATTTATGATTCTCCATATATCTTCACATCCTGATAGCTCGTGTTTTCAGTGCATGATTTCTTGTTAGCAACACTTTTCCATTGCCTGGAAGTGCCACCATTTATCTATTCACCTAGTAAAGCACATCATCACTTCTAAGTTTTGGTGATTATGAATAAAATTGCTGGAAACAGCCAAGTGAAGGTTTTTGTGTGGACATAAGTTTTCAACTCATTTAAATAGATACCAAGGAGAGAAATTACTGGATCATATGGGAAAAGCATATTTAGTTTCCTGAGAAATTACAACTGTCTTCCAAAGCACTGTGCCATTTTGCATTCTTAGGAACGCAGAGTTGTTCCAAATACTTTCCAGTATTTGGTGTTCTGTGTTTTGGATTTGGGTCATTCTAAGTATGTGTAGTAGTTTTCTAACTCCTTAGTAATGAAGAGCCATTGGAGGTGTATGCGTTGCTTTTGATTATCATGTCTCTGAAGTTTCTTTTAATCTGGTAAAATAATTCTGAATCTCTCTCTCTCTCTCTCTCTCTCTCTCTCTTTTTCTCTCCCCCATCCCTCCCTCCCTCCCTCCATCAATGATAGTAACTTCTGAAGGATACCAGACAAGTTGTGTTACAGCATGCCCTTATATTCTGAATTGGTCTTACTTCTAATGCATATTTTAACTTTTAGGTTGGAAACAATGTCTGAGGGCTTAATTTGATTCAATGATTCATTTCTCTTGTGTCACATTCTCAATGGAATCTTGCCTGACCTCTCCCATCTTAAAATAGGAGCATCTTACCCACTACGCTCTTCCCCCTACCATGCTTTTTGTCAAAGCACATATCACTCTCTGAAATAACATGACTAATTTACCTTTTTATTGTCTGATTTGTCCACTAGAATATGCACTTCTTAAGGACAGGAATTTTATCTGTCTCGTTCACTCTGTTTAAGAGTGCCTGGCACATCATAAACACCCATGAGTACTGATTGATAAAATGAGTTATGGTCTTGTGTTGTGTTAGCAGCTAGCTGAAGTCCAGAGATGAATGCTGTGCTAAGGTGGTCTGTATGATTTTGTTATTGGCAATCATCCCTGAGACAGTCTCCAGGCATGGTCCATGATTGTTTCACATATGAAATCTAAAAAGACAATAGTTTTTGGTAGAATCTTGGTATGTGGTCCAAAATAGAAACATTTATTTTACAGTTCTGAGTTATTGTGGCTAATTCAGCAGTCTTGAAGCTATTTAGAAAAGGTCTGATGAAATCAGTCATAATTTTAAGACAGGCTTTCTCTAAACTTTTTCTTAATTGTTGAGGATCCCATCTCCATCTTTTAATAATCCATTCATTCTCAAGGGGAAGGGGAGGAGTGGGTATTTTTATCTGTTATCATTTCCTTCTGACTGCTAGACTTCTTCTTAAAATTTTCTGTAGGACATTCTGCTACTGAGGAATTCTTTTATTTATTTTATGTCTGGAAAATTCTTCCTTTCACCTTTGCCTTTGGAAGATATTTTCATTGGATATAGAATTATAGGTGACAGTTTTCTCTTTCATCAATTTTAAGATGCTGCTCCACTGACTTTTGCTTATTTATTCCCAAAAATTCTGTCCTCATCCTTATTTTTATAACTGTATAATATTTGATTTTTATCTATGATTATTCTAAACATTTTCCCCTTCATTTGTGGTTTTAATCCACTTTTTTATGATGGGGACCAAACAGTTTGATCCTTTCAGGTCTTGCTTTGAAGCAAGAGAAGTATTTAGTCTAGGGTTACCTTTTCTCCACTACTGAGGCAAACACATTTGGAAAACTCTATGCAATACTCTGTGAATTATTGGGTTTTCCACTGAGACTCATGGAGGTAGTAACTATTGCCAGCCCTCTAATCTTTTCAGGTAGTTCTTTCCCTGCCCTTGAGCAGTTTCCAAATAAATATTGTTATGATTTCCATCTGGATGGCCCCAATGGCTCATATGCTGAAGGCTTGATCCTTAATGCTGCAATGTTTAGAAGTGGGGCTCTTGGGAAAAAAGTGGACCACGGGGGCTCTGACCTCATCCATGTTTTAATCCACAGGTGGGTTGATAGCTTATGTAATTATTGTAAGGTGGTAGAAACTTTAGAAGACAGGTTCTAGTTAGAGGAAGTAGGTCACTGGGGATATATCTTGTCCCTGGCCTCTCTCTACTTACTCTCAGCTTGGCCATGTCACACCTGCCCTCCATATGATCTGCCTCACCACAGCCAGAATCAATGGAGCTGAGCAACCATGAACTGACACCTCTGAAACTGTATCCAAAATAAATCTTTCCTCCTTTAAGCTGCTTTCTGAGGAATTTTGTCATAGCTATAGAAAGATGACTGAGGCACATGCTCATCAGTACTTAGTTGAAGACTTGGTGGCAGGGCATCCCTATGCAGATCTCCAAAATTCTCTCTTTTGTTTTCTCTCTTACTCTAGCTCTCTCTCTCTCTCTCTCTCTCTCTCTCTCTCTCTCTCTCTCTCTCCATCTCTCTGCTCTTTGGCACTCTGTCTACTAACTCTGATTTTATTGGTGTCCGTGGACTGCCGGCCTGTTCCATGTCTTCAACTAAGGGAATCTATCAGGCTTTGCTGGGGTTCTGGTCACTAAACTAAGGCCTGGAACCTCTCTCCAGGGAGAAACCTGAGGAAATAATGGACTTACCTTGCTTACTTTCCATCTATCAAGAGTCACTTCCCTTTGTTACCTGGTGTCTAGTTAAATAAAAAGCATTGTTTCATATATTCTATTTTTTAAGTTCTTTTAGAAGGGAGGGTAAACTCAATCCCTATCACTCCATTTTTGTCTAAAGCAGAATCTCTGCTACTCAAACGTGTGTCCATCACTACTTCCATCATCAACATCACTTCCTCCACCCAAGACACACAATTGAGGTATAATTAATTTTGGTGAATGGCCTTAAAAGAGTTTGTTGGCCAGTCTGGAATTTTGTGAGGTTCCCTTGACTCCTTATTACTTACTTTCTAAGGTACTTTGTTATTAGGCCCTGTGGAGTCTACTCATCTCCAGAACCTCTCAGAATTATCCTATACCTTTCATCTCATTATTTGGAGCCTTCAATCTTTCTTACTGGTATTGCTACTAGATGCTTTTCTTTTTGAAAAATATATTGTTATAATTCATATGTTCTTATACTCACTTTAAAAAGTCAATGAATTTTGTTATATTCACATAATTTTGCCTCTATCATCACAATTTTGGAAACCCCAAACCATTTGGGTTTCAGTCCACAAGACCCCTGCTCCCCACTTTTTCACTTCATTGGGCATAAAGTAGTGCATCACTGGACTTTCACCTTTCTCTGCGAATAATGTTGAGCATGTTTTCATGTGCTAGTGACCATTTGTATATCTTCTTTAGAGAAATATCTTTTCATATAACTTGCCCATTTTAAATTGGGGTTACCTTTTTTATTTTTTATTTTATTTTAATTTTTTTTTAGTTGTCAATGGCCCTTTATTTTATTTATTTATATGTGGTGCTGTGAATCAAACCCGTTGCCTCACACATGCTAGGCAAGTGCTCTACCACAGAGCTAAAACCTCAGCCTGCCTTTTTATTTTTGGATTTTAAGAATTCTTGAGGCATTCTGGATAAAATATCCCTATCATCTAAGTGATTTACAGGGCTAGCATATATGAAATGCTGGGTTTGATCCCCACTGAAAACCAAAAAAAAAAAAAAAAAGAAAACAACAACAAAAACAACAACAAAAAAAAGCACAAAGGAATTTAGAAATATTTTCTCCACCTATGCAGGTTACCATTCTACTTCCTTGATGATATTGTTTACAGCATAAAATATTTTAGCTTTTATTAAGTTCAATTTATCTGTTTTTCCTTCGGTTGCTTTTATTTTGGTGTTGTATCTAAGAACAATTGCCTAATCCCAAGTCGTAAAAATTTACACTGAAGTTTTCTCCTGAGAGTATTACAGTTTTAGTGTTTATGTTTAGGTCATTGATAAATGTTTGCAATTTTTAACATGTTGTGAGATAGCAATTCAATTTAATTGTTTTGCATGTAGGTATCTAGTGATACCAGCACCATTTGTTGAAAAGACTAACTTTCTTCACTTAATTGTTTTGGCACCTTTTAGATTATAAGGGTGAGGATTTACATCTGTGCTCTTAATTCTACTGCAGTGATACATGTCTGTCCTTATGGTAGCACCTCACTTTCTTAATTTCTGTATCTTTATACTAAGTTTTAAAATTAGATTAATGTGAGTCCTCCAGATTTTTGTGATGGTTTCAGCTATTCTAGTTCTTTGAATTTCCATACAAATTTTAGGGTAGGCTAGTCATTTTATGTGAAGAAGTCAGCTTGGACTTTGATAGAAATTACATCAAATCTACAGATCAAATTTTGGGGAATATTGCCACCATAAAAGATATTGTGTTTTTTTTTTTTTTTCAGTACCCAAGGTCTCACACATGCCAAATAAGAACTCTACCACCAAGAAACACCTCCAGTGATTTTAAATTTTATTTTAAGACAGGTTCTTGCTAAGTTGCCCAGGCTGGGCTCAACTCTCTGAGTAGCTAAGATTATAGGCATGTGCTACAATATCCAACTTTCATACCACAAACGCAGGACGTCTTTTTATTATTTTTTTAAAATTTCTTTAAACAATATTTTTTAGTTTTCAGAGAATAAATTTTACACTTTCCTTGTTAAATTTGCTCATAAAATTTTTATTCTTTTTGATGCTATTATAAATTGAATTGTTTTCTTAATTTATTTTTGGAATAGCATGTTGTTACTGAATAGAAATATGATTGATTTTATATATTGATCTTGTATCTTATAATAACTATGCTGTGCTCTTTCATTATATTTGTTAGTACTAATATTTTGTAGTATTTCCTAGGGTTCTCTATATACAAGATCATGTCATCTGGTAATAGAGTTCTGCTTCTTGTTTTTCAATCAGGATGATTTTGTTTTATTTTGTTACCTAATTGACCTGGTTTGAACTCCAGTATAATGTTGACTGGAAGTGACAGAACAAATATCCTTGTCTTGTTCCTGATCTTACAGGGAAATCTTTCAGTCTTTCATTATTAAGTATAATGTCAGCTGTGGGTTTTTTATAGATGTCTTTTATTAGGTGTATGAAATTCTCTTCCCAGTTTGTCAAGTGGTTTTATCATGAAGAAGTGTTGAATACTGTTAAATGATTTTTCTGTTATCTATTAATCATGTGATTTTTGCCCTTTATTCTATGGATGTAGTTAGTGCATTACATTGAGTTGTTTTTGTATGTTGAACCACCCTTACATTCCTGAAATAAATCCTACTCAGTCACAGTTGCTACAGACGCTTAATAGGCCTGCCTTCCTCTTATCTCAAATTCCATGTAGCCATCTTACTATTACAAGCAGCTTTATAAAATGCAAATCTGATTTAGTTGCATTCTTTTTAAAAACTACTTCAAGTTCTCTTTATTGCCCACAGCACTGGATATTTCTGGACCTGGCTTACTTGTATCTCTGGGCTGTTTGCCTTCCAGTTGCTCCCTCCAAGCACTGTGAACTACTTGCAATTCTTCATATGCACAAAATTTGCCTCCAAGTTCATGCCTCTGCATGCTTTCCACTTGAAATGGATTTTGCCTTTTTTGTCAAGTTAGCTCCTAATGATATGTCAAACCTTGTCAAGTGCATGCTCCTCCCAGAAGGCATTTCTTAACATTCATTCTTCCAATACCAAATAGATACATGTCCTGGGTGTGTCTCAAGTCATTTTAATCATTGGGCTTCCTGGGCCATATTAAGATGATTTCTCTATGTGGAAGTTTCTGAGGGAGACTGTAAACTCTTTGAGGAAAGAATCAAATCCCAGTAATCTGAATTTCTCATGGTTAGTATGGGTTTAGACCACAAGATTTGTTGATGTTTACTATCTATCTGCATGTAAAGTGGATGAATAATCATATGGTATATTTTAAAGTTTTTTAAAAGCCCAAAATATTTATCAGTTATCTTATCACCTTCATATAAATATTCAGTTGTCTTTATCACAATCCTGAGTGATTGTTGGCATGTGATACAATTAACGCCAAATCTTCCCTGAAGGTAGCACTCATTCCTGTTTGGTTGGCTGCTGTATCCCCCTAACTTAGCACAGTCCCTATATATAAGAAGTCCTCAGTAAATACTAACTGAAGGTATTAATGAACTAATAAGTGACTATTCTTTTGCATTAAGGAATTGTAAGTGAAATATACTATTGAAATATATCATGCTTATACAATATTAACAAACATTTCACTATTAACTTTCCCCCTCAGATTAGCTGGGCTTAGGTTAGTGCTCCAAAATCATTTAATTTGACATGAAATTGGAACCATTTAATTTCACACGTCAAGCATTTGCTCTTCACTTAGATAATAATAATTACTTACTGCATGCCCTGTTCTAAGCAATTTGTCCAAGATAACTATATATGAGATAGGTATAATTATTGTGGTATTCATATTGACCTTTAATACTTCTAGGTGGTTTCTCTATTAGGAATAGAGTAAGATTGTACTTCTTAGCTTGGAGCCCCATTGGGCCAATGATTTGAGGGTAAGTGATGTGGGTCACTTTTGGGTGAACACACCTGGTGGAGAGAGACCTTCCTGAGCTCCTTTTCCTTTGCCATGGAGACTGAGTATCCCAGACAGCAACTGCTGTATTTGCCTAGGTCCTTGAGCAAAAGTGTGGATCTGATCTCCCAGGTGATCTAAGATGAGAAGGTAGTGTTATTGATGAATATTCTCTGTTGCTTTTATAAGGTTAAGATGGAAGGGATTTTACTATAGCGCAATCTAAATTTACATGACAGATTCAGTTATCATCCCCAGGATGGATGAGGAAACTGAGGTAGAGAGTGGGTAACTGAGCCCATTGTAACTTTACCAGTAATCAGCACAGGTGGGATTCCAACTAGGCAATCTGCCCTAGATCTGCAGTCTCAGTCCTCTGCTGCACTGCTCTACATTGATGTTAGTCATCTTCTGGCTGGGACATTTTACACACAGAAACACACAGCTGCACACATTCAAAATGAAAAGTAGGTAATAATATAAGGGAACTGTTTAATAGGGCCAAACCTCAGAGAACCATTTTTCTCTCCTGATTGAGTACTCTGTCATTTTAATGGGACAATCACAGTTTCACAAATCATTTAGTTAAGACAATTTCTGGGATAATTACCTTGTCAGTTAAATTTGAAAATATTGAAATTAAGGTTGAAGTTTGAAAATTATTCACAGCTTTTGTTTTCTCCTTGTTTCATAAAACCACCAATAATGTCCAGAAATACATGAGTACTTTGATACTGTAAACCTGAGATCAAATGAAGTGTAATCAATTTTTCACAGTGGTTTAAAAGGCCCATGGAGAAAAGCTTGTTTCAGTTCACTCCAGAGGAGGGACTTATTATTATAACATAAAGTGGCTTCAGTATATTTGCCAAAGTAAATTATTCAAGAAATTAGAGCTACTGATGTGTTTTTAAATATTTTTGATGCTTAAACATTAATTTATGTAAATATGGGTTTAGAAACGGACAAAAAAATACATTAAACTGTTGGTGTGTTTACCTTCCCTATGGTAAAGCAACAAACATATAAATCCTTTCAGAGTGAGTCTAAGACCACAGTGTCCCACATACCAGACATGAGCAACATATGCTTACTTAATTTAAATAATAGGAACAGAAAGGAAAGAGCTGGTACTCAGTCATACTAGGCATATTTCAAGTGTGATTCTAATGTAGGAGGCAGGCTATTGCAGTAGACATGAGTGCCGAGATAGGCGTGTGCCAGGAAGTCCAGAGGAGGGGAACTTTCAGCACTCCGTTGAGGGAATTCATGAGAAGAGATCATTTCTGATCTGAGTCTTGATAGGTTGAGTAAAGAGAAAGATAGGGGAATAAATGCAGGAAGGGCACTTGAAGCAGTGGAAACAGTACAAGTAATGGTATAGACTTGAGATGTGTGTGTGTGTGTAAAACTAGAAGCAGGTTAGTTTTACCAGGGAATAAGAAGGTGTCAAGGCCTGTGGGGCCCAGCACTGTTTTATTCCACAAAACCCTTGCATTTGATTCTGTAAACTAAGCAGGAAGCACGATGGTCTTAATGTAGGTGAATGACAAGGTCATATTTGCATTTTGTAGAGTTCACCTGGCAGTTATGTGGAATCTATATTAAAGCAGGAGAAGATGGTCCTGTCCCTAAAGAAAGATGCCAAAACTAGGGCAGATGTGTGTGTGGTGGGGGGGTTGCAAAAAGTGAGTGGCAGACTAGGTAACTGCTTAACAAGTAAAATGAGGAGGGCTTATTCAAAGATTGGATGTTGGAGTGAGAAAAAGGGAAACAGCTCGTAAGGTGTTATCTACAGAGATAACTTACTATAGCAGAAGGGTATATAGTTCCCATAATACAGATGCTCAATAAATGCTTTTCAAAAAATCAGTCAATTTTGGATTAAAGAAGTAGGAAAGTATGCTAAAAAAAGTTTATTTGGGTCTCACAATTTCAGAGGTCTCAGTGCATAGATGCCTGGTTTCATTGCGCTGGGCTCAAGATGAGGCAGAACATCATGGAGGAAGAGTATGGCAGGGGAAACCTGCTCAGGACATGGAGATAGGAAGCAAAGAGCAAGAGCTCCCAAGGCTTGCCCCTAGTGACCTATCTCATCCAGTCATGCCCTGTCTGCCTATAGTTTCCTCCCACTTCATCCATATTAGTGGATGAATGCACTGATTAGGTTAGGGCTCTCATAATCCAATCATTTCAACTCTGAAAATTCTTGTATTGTCTTACACACGAGCTTTTGGGGTACACCTCATATCTAAACCATAATGGGCACTAATCCCATTCGTGAAGGCTCCACCCTTAGAACCTACTCTCTTTCAAAGACCTCACCTTCTAATACTATTATCTTGGGGATTAAGATTTCAACATATGGACTTTTGAAGTGAATTTTCAGACCATAGAATCGATTAATAAATAAGTAGTGAACAAACTTGGGTTTGACAATTTCTCGTGTGAACATTTGAGTAATGTAAACCATCTACCTGTATTTCCAGTTCTTGGGCATATACATAAAATCCCTTCATGATTTAATAAATAGATACATACTCAACAGCTAGTAGATTTTAAATAGCTTCAGTGGATACTAAATTTTAAAAACAGAAAGCAATTCCAAGGGTTTTAGTCCTAAAATTATTCCTAAATCCTACTTTTTTTATTAAAATGTCTTTTCACAGTGTAGACATTTTCAGTTATTAATAAATGATTCCACTGAATCTAAAAAGATTTACAGAATCTTTTGGGTACCAGACAGTGTGAGAAAATAAGAACAAAGTAGAAATGAGCTTTGTCCTTCCTGATATTGTACAATAAATTCATTCAATATATTTTTGCTTCCTCTTCTCTTCCCTGCCCTCTTCTGGTATCTATAAAAATGCTTCCTGTAAGAGATGAAAGGCAAGTAGTTGGGGAACAAACCCATCCACACCTAGCATTTGTATCTTCAGTTCCTTATTTTAAAAACAAGGACTGGAACTGTAAAGGTAGATGTAAATTCAGGTGGGCCAAAGAGCTGTGTTGTTATGATTTCCTAAATAGAAAGTGAGCAAATATCTTCTGCCCAAAGGGAATTTTTGGAACATTTTTCAATACTTTGGAAAAGAAGGAAACTACAGTAATTCATAAAGTCTTGAGTGAGAGTGCAAAAGCTTTTGTCTGAATTTTAGAGTTTTCTGTGACAACAATTCCATGAGACATCCCTTACTTCAAAATGTAAAAAGACATATTTATGTTCTCCCATAAATGTACTTTGAGTACTCTAGTTTTTAATCTTCATATTTTCCCCCTATGACAGCATTTCTTATAAATGAGCATAAGCTGGAAGTAAGGATTTTTTTTGAATATGGTGTTTATATTCTGGTGAATTTGATTTCTATCATAAGTCTGGAAAATAAAATTCATTCATTGTCTCATGCAAAACAGTACGTTCATGTTGTTTATATAACTGAAATTCATAACACTTGAAACTGACAGAAGTAACTTCCCTTTTCAGAAAGGTACAAATACAAATGTCTTAACATTTCTATTCTCAGATCATTCTATATTTTGTTAAGAAAAAATAACCAAATTTGGAAATAGGGCAAAATAATGACCATTTGACCTTTCAGTACCATACTAAACATTGGCTAAAATGCATTTTATCTTAAGGGTATATGACTATATCTTAAGTGTATATAACTGGAGAATATAACTATTTATTTTTGTTATTTTATATTTCTATAAAGTTAACTTGTAGAAAACTGATCAGACATAAGTTAACTTTTTGTCCAGAAGAGATGTAAATGATACCTGTTCAGTAAGGAAGATAGATAACACAAAAGGTTATAATCATTATTGCCCAGTGGAATATAAACTGCTGTATCTAATTTAGCTATTTAATTTCAGTTTTCTCCACTTTCTTTTGCTCTCTTCTTTTAGTGCCAGGGATTGAACCCAGGGGCTCCTGCATGCAAGGCACATGCTCCACCACTGACTCACAAGCCCATCCCTGACATTTTTGTCTTTTATTTAGTCTTTGATATCTGTTTTTCGACCAGCTTTGCCACATTGCTAGTTCTCTCATTAAGGAGTTAACTACAACTTTGGAAGTGCTGACTCTCCCTATGAGAATTATGTTGGCAAATTTATATGAGAATTACAATTTTCACATTTGTGACAGTGATGTTTCGACAATGTAAAAATTAAATAATCTAGTTGTTATGCATACACAAACCCATTATGACAGTACACCATACATAAAGATCCCAAATGTAAAGATGTAATCTATGACCATTACAGTTTCTAGAAATATTTATGGATAACATCAAGTGGATTTAGTTGAGTAGAATATCAACAGGGATCTGGACAGTGGAGAGCTCAATTCTTTGTATGGAAGAGTCTATATGGGAGCCCTGAAAAACCAGTCCTGGATCTTTAGCTTAAAGTAAGACAGTACTGACTGCCTTGGTTGCCTATTTTTATAAGTTTTGCATATTTGGGAAGTGGTAAATGGCTGCTCAGGTGTAAACTGGCTCACCCAAATGCAAAGTATCATCATGTATTTATTTCTACGAAGTCTAAGAACAAAGAACTTTAGGGGGAAGGCATTATTTCAAAAAAGGAAAATAAAGCATCTCTTTGATGGTTGATTGGATTCCAAATGTTATTAATACTCAGAATTTTTAGATTATGGGACATGTTTATAAAATTTTTCTAAGAGTTACATGAAAATTGTTTTTAAAATAGAAGTTGACATGTTAAGACAACTTATATAAGTTTGTGACCTTTTTTTTCTTATTTTTCATTATCTCCCTGTGCCACCCAGAACAAAATATTTTAAACATAACCAATGTATTTATGCTTATAAAATGTTAATCTTAATTTACTTTGTGTATCTTAAAATAATCCACTTTCTAAAAGCATCAATGACAGCAGTGTGTGACAATAGGCAATAATCTTTTCCCTGAGGGTTTATACCACTGAGAAATAGTCCAAATAACTTTAATGTAAAATATCATTCTATAACTGAATTTAAATAGTGACCAGAGCTTCATATTTGCGTTTGTGTTGAAAAGAATAGTTCTTGTTAATTACAAAACGTTTTAGAATTTGTTTCTTGAGGTTAACTTGGTTGGGGGCAGGAAAGTCCAGAAGAGGAAGTTTCAGAGGGTTCCATCCTTGAACACATTGTTGAGGACAGTAGGGGAAGCAGAATAAGGGATGGGTTTGGCTCACAGGACGTGTCCATCCTTAAACTTGATATTGATTATCCACTCAGACTGTGAGGGTGGTAAGGCCACCAATTTGAATTAAAGTGCATACTCCTGGAAGTTGTATTCCTAACAAACTTACAAAATAATGTTTAAAATGCCCAGGAAAACAGACCACCATCAAGAGATGGCAATGTGATAGAGTGTTTGCCTACCATGCATGAGGCCCTGAGTTCAATTCTCAGCACTGAAAAATAAATAAATAAAATCCAATGTCTCCAAAAGCAAATGGCAACCTATTTCCTTTTGAAGCTAAGTTAGTAAGGTAAGAAGTGTTTTCAGAGTGAATTAAATGGCCCAGGGCACAAAGGCATCCAGTGAGAATGACTTCACTATCCTTTTGCTGCAGATGACTTTTACCAAAGTTAAAGCTAATATGCAGCCTTTAAATATGACTATCAGGGAACTCAGGAGCAGCTGGCATCGATTCAGGGGGAAAAAAAAAAAGATTTTCCACTGCATTTGAGAATACTGAAATCTCAATTGCCGTCATCAGTCCATAGTGTAAGAATACCAGACAACCTACTCAAATTGTGTTTTTCAATTACGGTAATCATTTGTCATTGACTATGAGGTGACTCGCCTTAATTTAATGTTTGTATGCATGTAGGAAGTATGAGTTCAGGGTTACTGTTTAAGGGAGCAATGCACGGCAAAACTAAAACAAACTCATTCTCAAAATCCCTGTGTCATTGAGATTAGCTTGGCCTAAGTGTTCAAGTTTTGGTTTTGACTTTATTAGCTATCTAATGTAAGACACTGTTCCTTCAATGTTTCTTGGGAGTTACTGCAACTGTTATCAAATATCATACCCTTTCTACTAAATATGATTTCTCATTTCTAAAAGTCACAGTGGGGATAATAGATGTTTCTCCCCAAAATTTCAATAAAATTTTATTAAGATGACAGGAAGATATTTTTTTCAAGAGTATTAAATGCATGATGAAAATAAGTGCAACAGCTAAAACTTCAGAAAATACCCCCAAAAGAAAAAATGACTTAGAGCAAAGCAATCTGATAACATAATGGACCACATTCTGTGGAAGCCATGACGTCTATACACCAAATTTTCACTCTTTTTTGTGTCTTGTACTGCTACCCTTTCACAGCTCTGAGACCAAAGCCAGTACGATAAAATTAACGCACTCCCAAATCAGCCATGTTCACAAGGAAATAATAGCAGAAACCTGCATATTTTTTTTGGGGGGGGGGTCGGGTGTGCATCTTTAGGAATATGTAAGTTATTATAAAGAGAAACTAAGAATACACTTCCTGTGTGTTCTTTATTAGCATAACCAAAGTGCATGCTATCTTTAAAAAAATAGGATTAAGAAAAGAAGAAATTGTATTCTCAACTAACTACACAAAGTAAACATATGGGGGCAGAATTTTACATAAGTCTTCCGAGTATGGACAAAATTTAAGCAATTTCTAGTATACTTTCCTTCTTATAACAAGCCCAGGCTCTATTGCTTTCCTGGAGGTAAAAAAAAAAAAAAGTTAATATTCTTTAAATTTATTATTTGTTAATAAGCAGGAAGGTGGGAGAAGAATCTGATGTTGCCTCAAATAATATACCTGATATAAACACTAAAACATTTTTTAAAGATCATTTTCACATTTCTGACATCCAGAATACATCAGAAAATAAGGTAAAATCAATCAGCTCTACTATAAAATTATTTATTCTTGTTTAAATAAATTTATTTCTATAACTGAGTATGACATAAAAACATCTCTCTCCCCATTTACTATTATGCTCTGCTTTCCTGCTCTTATTGCTTTCACTCTAAAATATGGCACGGAGGGGATGTCACAGGTACCCTGGAAGCAGTGCTGGATGGAATATACCCTTACCACCTTCTTAATAGTTTTTGACATTTCTTTGCCCATGAAAGGGTAAATTGGTTCATGCCAGTGTGTTAAAAAACACAAACACATGTAACTATACTTGGGGTTGTAAAGATGGAGAACAAAAGTATGAAGTAATGTGCAATATTCTTAAAAAATAGGGTTTATTTCCTCCCCTGTGCAATTTTATTATTATTATTATTATTATTATTATTATTATTATTAGGTATCAGGATTGAACTTAGGGGCACTTAACCACTGAGCAACATATCCCTAGCCCTTCTTACATTTTATTTAGAGACAGGGCCTCGCAGAGTTGCTGAGGCTGACTTTGAACTCAGGGTCCTCCAGCCTCAGCCTCCCAAACCACTGGGATTACAGGCATGGACCATGTGACCCAACCTGTGCAAATGTTTTGAGTCTTAAATACATTCGACTCTGGAGTCAGGCAGGTGTCTTACTGAAGTTCTGTTTGGTTTCCAGGTAGAGTTGCAGATGCCCTGGGACCTGAGATAGAGCCCAAAAGGAGCCACCCCCAGCCCTTTTGCCCAGTTTCATCCCTGCCAGTTCTCAAAGTTCACAATTGTCCAAGTTCCAGGAGTCACCCTGGCAGTCTAAGGGTGGAATTAATTCTTAAGTATTTTGTTTGGCTTGAAGTATTAAAAAAAAAAAATCAGCTACTGACATTTAAAAATTAGGCAATTTCAAATGAAATTTCCTTTGTCCAATTTTTCTTGAAAACTAAAAATCTGGGAACACAAGTTAGCATTCTCCCTTGGCAATATTCATAGTGTGGAGGAAAGACAACCTTTATCCCAGGATTGAACTCTTTAGTTCCCAGTCTCCGCCCTGCTGACAGCATCCCAGCAGGCTACCTGCCTGTTTCTTTTGGGCACTGAGTTTCTGACCCCCACTCTACCCTCACAGAGGTGGGGGAGCAAGAGATGAGTGAGGGGTGGCCCTGCTGGTTCATTCCCTTCTCTCCCTTCATACAACAGCAAATAGCTAATGGCTCCATGTTCCTCTTTTAATGGGATTCTGACCGTCCTGGGTGAGGATGAACTGTATTCTGCTTTATCTGAAAAGTGGACCCTAATGGAAGAATGAAATTCTATATAAAGAAAAGAAATCACATATTGCTGCTCTCTTTTCTAGCATGATGCCTTCAGCTGTGAATCGAGCTTGTTCCCAGTATAAAAGCCCCTCGAAGAGTCTCTACTTTGCTACTTTCAATGAGACAAAGGAAAGAATGAGGGAGAAAAATAAGAGAATCTCCTCATTAGTTTGGGTTCACCATGAGAATGAAGACCATGCAGGAAGGTAGATACTGGTTATTTTGACCTTTCAAAACATCACCTGAAGCAACTGATTACCAACATACTTTGTGTCCTGTCCTTCTGTCTTTCTTTCTGGTTCCTATGTCCTTCCCTATCTGGATTTCATCTGCTTCTTCCCTCTTTCAACATCATCGTTCAGGAGACCTGCTCTGATTAATTCCATTTTAAGCAAGCAGAATATTTAATATACTAATGTATACTTTAGAGGTAATTTATCAGAATCTTCACATCACATTCATGTGAACAGAATTGGAGTTAAACTTCATAAGCAGTTTTTACACACAATCATTACCCAATACTCAACACTCAATACTTAATAAATGTTTTTGAAATAAACACAATTTTATTGTTAATCTTCCTAAAGGAGCTAGTATAATTTTTGTACACAATAAGGGATTGATTGGTTAAAGAAAGATTAAAAAAAAAAGTAAAGCAAAAACAAAACAAGTTGAGAGAATCCAGGCTTTATCGGTCCTAGCAATATTATAAAAATGGTGAATTGATTTCACCATTTAAATTTAGCAGAGCCTGTCCATATGTTACAATGGTCTGTATTTCCTATAGCTACATGGATGAAAATGAATCCACATAAACCATACCAACACCGTTATGTATAACTGGTGGTAAAACTTTATTATTCAAGTTTAGATGTAACAGACATCTTTGCTGCCTGAAGATTGTTTGCATAAGAAATACACCAAGAACATGTTTGTGAGTAGAAATGAACATGCACTATGAAAACAAAATAAAATAAAATGAAAAAATTCCATGTGTTGTAAGAACAGAACTATTATAGCCAACATTCTAATATTCAAATCAGGACTACAAATTGAATTCTTTTTCTTAGCAACATGAAATCATTCCATATGAAAGACATTTTCTGCTGGTGAATATTGCTGAAGGTTAATTTTACATTGGCATTTTGAGATGTTTCCCACCCCCTGTCCCTCCCCCCAGATTATCCATATTGTTGTCAAATAGTAGATCCTAAGGAATTTGGCATTTGTTACTGTGATATTTGCCTTGTTGGTAGCCATTAAGATACTATGGTTTTATCAGCCTCATAATAGTTTTGCCTCTTCCTAGTCAACACTATAGGCTGTCTAGTTATGATATTTACAGCTCATCTTTAACAAAAATGACCCCAACCTTTCCTGGCCCTTGGGAACTGAGAGCTTAAGTAACCCCCTTGGCCAAATAATACTATTCGACACTCAGGTGGTGCCTTTCAACCAAGGGTCTCAAAGTGCTTTACAAACAAGTACTACATTACCATTATTATTATTATTAATATTAATATTATTATTCATATACTTTTCCATTTTACAGCTGAGGAACCTGAGGCACAAAAAGAAAAAGTGATTTGCTGCAGTTCATGTGTTGAACAATCAAGGGTAAAACCAGGATCCAGTTTGGGGACTTCTGGGTCTTGAAGGACCATTTTCTCTCAAGATTAAACATTATTTCCATGGTAAAGTTACTCTTGCTTTCTTCTGGTGTAGGACGGAGTAACCAGCTCTACCTTGCCTTTCAAGACAAAAACACATGAGCATACATTATCCAGTTTCCATGTGTGGATTACTGTTGAATTTCACATTTTCTTCATCCCTGACTTGACACACTTCTGCCCTAGCATCTTCCAGAGGGGCTGATTACTGCAAATACCTGGAGAGGCTTTCTAAACAATTGCACCACTATCAGCCCCGGACTAGCAAAAGGAAGTGCTTTGCAAAGAAGCTAAGCCTCTGCCCTTGGCCAAGTCTTTCTTTGGGAAAAATAACACTGCCCTTCACAGTTCTGATGCCTGGCTTTCCATCCTCTTCCCCTCTACAGTCAGTTGCCTGCTGACAGAATCCACCTAACAGGACCTACCTTTGGTTAGTGTATTTAGTTTAGTATTCAGGTTGCATTTCAATTCCTCAGTTTCCCCCTGCATCTAGCAGTCAGCAAGCTCTCACCTACTTACTCACCAAAGAGGCCTGGAGTCTTTTTGCCATGATCCTCAACCCAAAGACAGAGCCGTGAACTCATCTAAACTTTAGGCAAAAGGCCGGCGAACTGCACAGACGCAGCACCATCAGCTTCCTGATTCCACGTTCCCACCGCTGGACAGCAAATACTCCCCCTCTAGAAAGCCATTAATGTTCATTCACTAAATAGGCAGGCGGTTCGGAGGTCTCAAGACAGGTCACTTTTTGATGTTTTGCAGCCACACAGCAGGAGGCTAATAATTGTTGTAATAGCAGTATTGATACTTTTCAGTTTATTAAGAAAAACATATTTCCTCAGGCATTTTAAAATATATATACATTTAATATTTTTGGAGCTGCATTTGCATTGGATCATAATAGATTATGTGCACATGTGCAATCAATCATAAACAAAATGTGCTACCACAGGCTTCAACAAAGAGCTCTTAGAGATAATCACTTTTTTTTCTTCTTCTCATTAATATTACCTTAGAAAAGAATCCCCATGCTTGTTTTCTAAAATCTACCTTTACTAAAAGAGAACAGTTTAGAACAGAACATCACTATCTTAAAAAAATGGATTTTTTAAAAGAACATCTCAATATGTCACGTAGAGAGAACTGGGCACACTCTTAGCCTTTTGAACCTCAGAGAACGTGCTGGCTTTGAGAGCTCCATCCCTTTCTCTACTTAGAGTCCTGTAGTGTCTCTCTTAATCCACAATCTTCTGAGGTGGGCTGGCTGTGGAGATGGTTTTCTATCCCAAACAACCTTGTGTGCAGAGGGGGCAATGATGAGGGGAAGAGAGAACAGGAAGAGGGAGAAGAGCTGGTCCTGGCCTTAACTTTGTTCTACAGCTCAATTTAGAATATAGGTAGACAATTTGAAAGGACCTACAGGTTGTCAATGGCATACAACTTTAGAGGGCTTATAGTTTTCATCACAGGGGAAGCCTTTTCCAAGAGGGAAAATTTCTCAATGATCTTGAAAGTCCTTAAAAAAAAAAAAGGTTCAGTACCTAAATAGCTCATTGAAAATCATTCACAATTTATGACAAAATGATGCAGAAATCTTAAAAACCATATTTATAATATATTTTGAGAGATGGAAGAAAAAGTCCAACAGAAAAAGGAGTCTTTTAGTGTTATGATGAAGTTTTGTCACTCTTTTTTTCAAAACCCGACCTCTTCTCCACCAAAGTATGTATAAAATGAAAGCAAAAATGAAAATAAAATAATTAATAATAAAGGAATATGGAATAAAGTCTACCATGTCAATGCTATCCAAGAGTATTCTACTGAAAGAAGACTGACCATAAATAATCCAAGAACAGTGATATGTATTTTCCAATGCTAGTCATTGCTACTCTGTCTGAGGAAAAAAAATAAAAACACAACTGAATGAAAAACAAAGGCGTACGTGCCAACAATGAACAACCTATTTGTGTCTGACACACTGGAGAATTGCTTAGGGAATTTTTTGTCTAAAAAATAATACCTATAATATTGTCGAAGTTACCCAAACTTCTGGTATTTTACTGGTTTGAGCAAGTCAACATATTAATGTTGCTGGAGGGTCGCTGCAGTGCATCTTAATATTCTTATTACCAAAAAAATTAAATATTGTTGTTTGGGAAATCTCTCTTTTTCAGATCTTTGACACCTCTCAGATCTGCCCACATACTTTTGAGATTTTTTTTTCCATCAAATGTCCTAAGAAAGATAAATTACGTCAAATCATTTGAATGTCAAAGCTCCTCATTCCACCTCTTTTATTTCAGTTTATGTGAATATTAGAGCTAGGGACAGATGAGATCAGAATAGGGCCCTTTAACAATGAAACTGAAGCAAAGGACTTAGTCCTGATTTCTCTCTCTCGCTTTTTTTTTCTTTTTCTTTCTTTTTCTTTTTTTTTTTTACATGAAAACAAAAAATGCAAGAATGGAAATGACAACACAACATTAGAAAGATACTTTTAACTTCATTCACTACAACAGTCACGAACTGGTTGAGCGCTACCTGCCATCCAACTTTAAGAAACGAAGACCCGGCACTGTGAGAAAGAAACAAACCCAAACAAAACAAAACAATACAAAGCAACTGCGAGTTAATGTAAAAATGGAGTGCAAATGCTACTACAGAATGCAATAAACACATCAGTGCTGCAGATTCAGCAACACTTATCAAAATAATTTCTGAAATGTTTCATCTGAAACATAGACAAAGCAATAAAAAGAGGATATATGTTTATCATCTTAAGCATAACAATGTGAGTTAAGAGCTTAAAAAGTAAAAAAAAAAAAAAAAAAAAAGTACTTGGAATGAATAGTGCTACCCTTTTTTTCCTAAGTAGGCATAAAAATATTTTCATTTCCTTCTTGTTTCCATACCATTATATCAAGAACTTTCATTTGTTTCATGTTACCGTTTACAACTTTAATGCACACACACACACACAAAAAGATATCTACTGCAATAGAAATAGTTGCTTCATCACCTTGTTTGCTACATTTGCAAATGTAAACAGCTAGGCAGAGCCAGAACTGACTCTAATGCATGATGGAATATCTTTGTTGCATACGTACACTGTAGAAAATAATTATTCAATATGTCAGGCACCATTATTTGAAATGTAATACATTAATATTTACTAGAAAAATAAGTTTTTTTTTCCTATTTGTTCTCCCAACTTCTTTAATGAAATAAGTTAATCTGACAGTGCATCCAGTAGCTTGTAATATCTTCTACATCTCCGTGGCAAAAAATAAACTACTGGTTGGGACAATATAATGCAAATTATTAAAGTCAGTCCTTGTACATACATCCTTGTAGCAAGCATTGAGGCTCGACTAACAGCACCTTTAACCAATTATTTAATGTTCAGTTATTTAGCCCTATTTCCCTGAGCAGTTATGCTGAGGAGCTTTCCCTTCATGGATAGTTTTTACAAAGCCTTAAGTATTAAAAGTACTATGAAGACATACTTCTAAGAATCCTATTTAATGCTACTTAACTAAACCTGTATAAATCTAATGAAGGGTAATGACTGGTACATATACCAACTGTCAGTCTGTGGTAACGTAACCTTAGACGCTGCCTGACCACAAAGTTTGGAAATTATATTTAACCAAAAGAAAATAAATAAATACAGCAGGTTACCTTGTGGAAAAATACCATGTGTTCTAAGCAAATTAAACTCATGGTCTGACATTTGTATCCATCTATTCTTTTGATTTGAGGGGAGTCCTTTAGTTATAATGTGCCAGGTGAGATTAGTGATCAACAGGAGGCTTAAAAAAAACAAATCCAAACTGGTTCATCATAAACAAGAAAGAAATATCTGAAATAAAATTACTACATAAGCACTGAGGACATTGTTTTTTGAAATGGATATATATTTGGACAAAATGAACCTAAACTGCAAACAAAAGGACTACTGAGTATTTGAATATCTAAAGGACAAAATATCAAAGAGGGTGTGCATGTGTATGTACAGGCAGGGCTGGCCCAAAACATCGTGCCACCATCTGTCATCTTTCTTGCTGCTCTCTCACCAAGCCTAACCACAGTTCGCATTTCTAGGTCCAAATCTGCAACATGGTCAATGAGGGGAGACTGATTTGAGAGGGCACCATTTTCCTTCCACTGCCCTGGAGATTCAATTTCTCCTCATCTGCCTAGGATTTTACAATACTTTTAAATTTAGGGAACAATTTCTGGGTTTTTGAACAAACGGGCCAATGGCCAGCCCAATACTGCTGTAGTATCATAATATGTAAACCCTTCCAAATTCTAGACAGTTTTTATCCCTTCACAAACATAATAAATAAAGTCTGGTGGGACATAGTATGGATCTGTTCACCAGTACACGTTAGTCAAGGTGGTTTTGACTTACTAGGTTTTAAAAGTGTTTACCATCTTCTATTCTTTCTCACTAACCATTTGTCTCACTTTTAAATCTTGGTAACCTACTCATCAAAAGAAAGAATAATGAAAGAAGGGAATTTCATGTTGGATAAGGCAGGCTCTATGAAGTATTATTTTTTAATAGGTCTTCATAAGACATTACAAGCTATTGAATTCCCATCAAGAAAACCTATTTCTATTTAATTGTGCTAAGTGCTAAGGTTTTACTCTTTAGGTTTTCCATTTTTTTCCACTTGTGCATTGTTCCTATGCAGGCCCCTCTGGATATGTGTTGTGAAGTCATATTTGTCCGTGCAAAGATGCTGGCATATGCTGCACTGGAAAGGTCCACTGTCACCATGGCAACTCATATGCAAAGCATACATCACTTCATCCAGAAAGACAATGCCACAGTGCACACATTTTGTTGAAAGTTCATCTTGAGTACTTCTGTCAACTTTCTCTGTTTTTACTACATTCAAGGGACCTTCGTTTTTTACATTTGGTGGTGCCTTTGTTTTCTCCTTGGAGGCACCATTTGCAGTTGGCCCAGGTCTGGAATGCTTGATCGCCAAATCTAGAGGAATGTCATTGTCTGATCCAACAGCTGAAAAATGAGGAGGCAGATTGAAGGTGGGATAAGGCACATAGTTTTGGCAAGGATTTGGTAGGCCAGGCACATGACTCAAGTAGTGCGGATTCCCAGGAACAGAGAGCTTGTATTTACTCCAGAACCGCAGCCAATCAGCTTCACTCTGGAAGTCATTATGTACAAAGGGAAGTCCAAAAAGTGGGTACTGGTACTTTTCAATGGGGCTGCCTGGTGGTGAGTAATTTGGGTGTTTTGCAGGTCTCATGTACTTTTCTATGGGACTGCCTCTCTCAGAACTTCCTTTCCCTTCAGATACAGATGAACTATTTCCTGGTTCTCCAGTACTTTCCTGAGGACTTTTTATCTGAATGTGCAAAGGTTGCATCCTTTTGTGAATATCCAGAGTTTGGCTGACCAGGACTGGCTGCTGAGCAGAATGGCTTTTAGTCAATGAACCCTGGGCTTCATATTTACTTAGGCTCGGGAGTGGAATTTCTCTCTGGTGACTTTCAGTTAAATGATCCTCTGACCTCCTCTCTAATGGGCTTCCATTGACCTGCTCCTCACTGCTACCTCTCTGCTGTTTGTTGAGCTGCTCAGCCTGAAGTGCCTCTGGGTTAAGGCGTTTTCTTGTTCTTCTCCTAATAATCTGCTCACCGTTGTTTTGTTTAATGATGTTTAAAGGCCTGGGAGTCTGCAGAGAACACACAAAATACATAAAAGGAAAACATTAAAAAATACATTCAAATGCATTTGAAATTCCTCACAAATAAAAACCATGCTTAAGTTCAAAGCAAGGATAGCCTTTATGCTACAGACTTATAAATCTACTCCTTTTGCCCTAAGCAGGATCAGAGGAAGTAAATAAAGTACACTATTTTACCCTAATTAAATCATGCCCATCTTTGCAAGGGGGACAGAAAATTTTAACCTACTTAAAAGTAGTTTTTGCAAACTTAACAGATTTGGGGATTGCATCATTCAATCTGTGTAGAAAGTTATTTGATGAAATATGATTTTTCCAAAATATCTTAAGTTTTTGAGTTGTGCACCAAAATGTCAACCAAGTAACATGGGAGATAGGTGCTAATGACAAAAGTGGGAAAATTATGCACTGCCATGGGCTAAATTGTGTCCGAGCAAAAATTTTTATCTTGGAGCTCTAATCTTCAATGTATCTAGAGATGGGGTCTTTAAGAGAGAATTATAGCTGAATTAAGTTAATCAATTAGAGCCCCCAAACCAACAGAAGTGTGGCCTTATAAGGAGAGGAAAAGAGAGATCCCTCTGTACTGCAAAAAGGTGCCTATCTAAGTCAGTAGGAAAGCCCTCACCAAAATCCAACCATGCCAGCACCTTGGACTTCCAGCCTCCAGAGCAGTGAGTAGGTAAATTTTTTTTTATGCCAGTTTAAGCTAATGCAAGCATCTTTCTAAATAACTGCAAACATGAGCATAAAATATTCATTTCAGAGCACAAATAATCAAAGACAAACTGACAGAATTTTAAGAAAAAGTTTCAGGTAATCAAAACTATATTAGAGAGATTTTTTTTCCCCCTTTTGACTCTTCTCTTCCTTTAATATTTATATATTCACCATGGAAGCTTTTACTTGTTAACAGGTGAAGCATTAGTTTTGCGTTGAAAAATCTAAATTCATTTGTAGCCTTGGTTGGAATATCCAATCTGTCATTCTACTCTACTTAAAATGAATGCTGACTTTCATTCAGCTTAAGTATTTTATTCAGCTTAGACATTACATGATTAGTGTTTATGTACATGCTCAACAGGTGTTTATATTACATGACTAAAATCCATGGATAAGACCATAATAAAAACGTTACCTGCAGTAAGGGCTCTAACTTTGATTTGTAAAATCAAGTTTAATAAATTAATGCAATTTGCAGCTATAAATTTAGGAGGATCTTCAAAGGGTACTAAAGTCTGATTTTTTTTTAAAGTCTGAAAACAGGAAATAATTTCTACAAAAAGATGAATATAAATAATATATAATCTGTGAACTCTTCCTAAAAAGGATGTACTTAATGCCAGGGAGTGTTTTTACATATTAAACAAAATATAACTATAAATCTTCTCTGGAATATTTGTTATGATAAGGTGTTCCAGAGGAAAGATAACACACTTGTTATTAACAATTCAGTTGCTAGTTTCAGAATGAAAATGCACACAGCTTGGATAGGCCATGTGCATGAATTTTGTTCAGAAAGTTCAGGTTTATGAAGGGCTTATAATCTTATAAAAATATGCAGTTTAATCTCTGTGTTATAAAGAGACCTGGAATTTGCTTTCAGTCCTTTTGAAAACTTTCAAAAGTTTCATGGCAGTTTTGTGTAAGCAATAACCTTTATATCTTTCAATTTATGATTTATAAAAAAGAAAACTGAAAACATCTTGCCTCTGGAGAGACAAATATTAAAATAGTTTTTAGAAAACAGTTTATTTTATATCGCAGTGGTTAAATTATCATAACTTGGCAGAAGAGTAATTTAATTAATTCTTAGCCTATAATTGGCCAAAGTTCAATTAAAATCATTAACATCAGGACTCATTAAATGGAAGCTTATTGCTGTGTTTAAATGGTGAAGGTTAAAAAAAAGTAAGATGGTAGGTGGTGGTGTGTGTGGGGGGAATCTTTCTACTAGCTACATGCTAACAACTAAGGTTTTTGCAGTTTACTACCAATTAGCATTGTTGGCAGCATGCATTTTTTCAAGGGTGCTTCCAATGGTCCATTTATGAGGATATTTTGTCTAGAACTGTATTCCTTGTAGCTGTCATCTATTCACTGGCTTGTGCTAACAGCTATGCTAAAATGCCAAGCAAAATGGAAAAGGCACAGGGAAATAGATTTGTTTACTAAATGGGGTATTCCTATTTTAAAGTCAGCTCATGTCAGCAGATAAAACTTTCTAAACTATAAAAAATCCTTCGGGAAGTCAAACGCATATACAGATTAGGGATTTGTGAGTTTAAATCATATTACAGTATTCTAACTAAAATATGGGAGAAATTAATTCAATGGACCTCCATGAGCCAGAGACAGCTAGAGATTTTAAAACCCAAAGCACCTTTGTACCTTACAATATTTGTACCCTGTTGTATCTGCTATTCAGAACCTCATATACCTCACCCAGTATTCCAGAAGTGCTGACAAGAAGGCATTCTCTGCTCCTATTTCAGAATTGTGCTTCTGAAAGTACCTGACCTCCAGATCCCAAGCAGCCAAGGCGACACTTGAGAATTGTGAAGGCAAACTGGGAAATAAATGTGTATTCCCTGCCCTCTATTTTATACTCAACACTAAAGAGTCCTTTTATTTATTTATTTATTTATTTATTTATTTTTTAACTTTTTGTATGTTTTTGAAACTTTTAATGTTTCTCCTTTCTACCTAACCTAATCCCACTGAATTCTGATAAGCATTAGTTTGACTATCTCTCATGTGAAGTTCCCAGAAAGCAATCATTTTCCTCTTTATATCAAAAGAAGCATAATGCATTACTAATGATCTCAAACATATCTCCCCATAACATCTAAGCCCCTTTTACCATAAATCACATGTGCACTCAAAGCGACTGCATTAAACAGCCCTGCGGGGGTAGGCTACACAAGCCAGGGAATGGGACTTACCACACCACCAACCAGGCCAGCTCTGCTTTGTAAAGCCTTTCCTGAAACAGTGGGACAAATTCTTACCGAGTGAAGCTTCTGGTAGAGGCCACACGCATTGCATACATATCCGCCATTTGCATTCTTTCGCCAGAGAGAGGTCTTTGTGGTCAGGCAATTGGCACAAAAAACACCCGAGCCTCTACGCCTCTGAAATGGGGGTAGAAAACCAAGGTCAGAGGTGAGTCACATGATCAGTGGAGTTAGACCAAATCAACCCAGGAGTTTTGTCTTTAGACTTGCAACAATGACAGTATAAAACCACAGTGCCCATAATGAGGTCAGGTTCAATTGTGTTTAATAGGCACCACTGATTTTCATTATAATTAACCCTACAGTGATGGATGAGGTGTGTGGAACACCAAAGGCTTTTCACAGAAACAGCTTTAACTTTTTGAACTTTGGGTTTTGTGCCTTTAATGATGACTCCTAAATGCTGCACCCTGAAATATACCTTTTAAAAGTGTCAAAACAAAAGCTATAAAGACAGAACATGGCGATATGGTTAATATGTTTTGGAACATGCTACCTGAGCTTTAAAATATAGTCAAACTTGGAATAAATGCAGCATGAAAACCATTTAAAATTAAACCAATTTGTGTCTTTTTGCATGTCATTGGTGTAACATAAGTATGAAGAGAACATAAGACACTCAGTTCTAGTCTTTCCTTTGCAATTGTAAAATCTGAAAGAGAAACACACTCTATTCCCCAAAGCTGGGCGGACCGGGAGGGACTTCTGCCAACAAGAAGTACAGTATTACTAATGAGCACCCTTACGAGGTGCCTGCTTACACTAGACAGCATCGTCCCTTCAATGGCTATTTATTTATTTTATTTGACTCAGACTTGGATATCACAAGCATTTCCGAATACAAACTGATTTTAGTGGCCTGAATTCTGTAATCACCAGATTCAAAAATAATCTGGGAATATTTAAAAGCAGATAATTAGTATTGCCGGTTACATTCTTGCTATCAAGTAATGATTCCATTAAACTTCTCATTTAAACAAAAGTCAGGCTGTGTTTGTCGGCACAAATACGAATCGGCAGGAAATGGAATTCTCTTACTGCAGAAAAAGCCAGCCTGAATTGTGGCTCAGCTCTCTTTTCTCTAGGAAGCAAAGCCTTTAATGATAAAATATGCATGTTAGATAAGGAGTGGAAAAAGTCTTGCTGGGACCTAATTTTATTATAAATTAAATATTACAAACGCTATAAGTCAAAATTTCAGGGATTCATAAAATTTAGGCAATTTATTTAACTCGAGTCCATACTGTAGAGGAGTGGAGTGCCTGCCAAGAAAATACAATGGTTATAATTGTACTCTGATACATTTCAAATGGAAAGCTTTCTGCAGACATAATTTTGGCTTCAAGACTGGAACACTTTCTTGGCATTGAAAGGGCATTTGATTCATCGGGTGTTTCACAATGTATCACTAAAAAGACCTGGTGAGCAGCCAGTTCCCTATAGGGTAATTTTTCCATCCAGATGCAAGTGCTATCAGAGGCCCTCGTCAGCTAAACTAATTATGATCTTGCAATTGCTGATGCCTGCTCACTCTAACATTCGACATCCTCCATTAATCATCAATACAAGGAAAATGAATGAAACGTAAAGAAATGAGGGCTGGTAAGCTGCACAGCTATAAAAATCCGAAATGAGAGCAATAACTTAACAAGATTGGGGGAATGTTTTTAGTGAGCACAAAGTCAGGCTAACAACTGCCCTTTTAAACCAAGAACACGGTTTCATTAGTGTAGCAGGTTGTGCCACTTTAGGTGATGTAATAAAAACTTGATTTTCACAAAGGTAATCTCCAGTTCTCCTTTACTTACCGGCCCCCCACCCCATCCTCCAGCTCCAAGTCAGAACCAGGGATACACCACAAGTTTCTAAATCTCATCAATAGTAACATCAAACATTGGGTGTCAAAGGTCTACAGGTCTCCACTGGGACCTGCTGCATAAGTAGAGGCCATTAGAGGTCCTGTTTATCAAACATCCTGGGGCCCCCTTTTTCCAAAGTAAGCTGGGGAACCTAGTTACGTTATAATTGTGAAACTTTCCTGGGGCCATCCTGTCATTTTCTTAGATCTAAATAACATATTTGGCAAATCAACACCAACTTGATCCACATAAAGGCAATGTAAATGTCCATTTGGAAACTAACCCACATTTATGGCTGAGGCTCAAATCTGAATGTGGAACCATTCGCTGCAGTCTGCTCTCCTTTCCTTATGCCCTGGCTGCTTGACACAGCATGCCAAAGTGGGTGTAATCCTGATTTCAGTGAGCGTTTCAACCCTTGCACAATTTGGTGCTTAATTCTCTTGCAAAGAAAATGCCCTTCATTAGTTAGAGGGAAAATCCTGAAATTACAGTACTGGTTTCCACAGGCATATCTTGCTTTAAGCAGTCCAATAATGGTTGCTGTATTTTAGGTAAACCATATCTTATTTTAAATATACTAGAGTTCCCTGAATTCACTCAGAATCAGGATAGCTTAGACATTAAAACTCAGATTTAGGAGTTTTGAATACAGCTTGTATTCAAAACCTGTCTCTGACCTTTGCTAGGTGCAACTTTAGACAAAGTTATTAGACATCTCAGTGCTGAAATCTCCCCCATCTTTGCTGTGTGAACAGCTCAAAGTATTACATGGATTAACAGATGCAATTAAAACAGTTCCAGGGATGGAGTAAATGCCCAGTGAGTTAACTATTTGCCATCAAGGGGATTCAACTGTGATTTCTTTTATATGAGAAACATACTTTGTTCATCTTGTTTTTCTCCTTGTGAGTTTTGTTTTTCTCATTTTTGAACATCTGAGACAAACTGCACAATTAGACATTGTCAAGTGTATTTCATTTGTGCCTATCTTATCAAATATGAGAATGGAAAGTTGAGTCAGAGTGAAATATCTAGGTGTTCACACCTCAGATTCAATGGGAGCCTGCTTGCATGGGGGTGGAGAGTGGGAGGTAGGTGAGAAATATTTCACACATAAAATGTTACCTCCCATGTCAACAAATTTAACACTCTGGTAAGTCTTGGACCATATTATTGGTGCACTGAAGTTTCTGGAAGCAGCAGAAAAGGTGGGGAATGTGGACAGTGTCTCTGGCTGCATGATCACAAAACCATATCTCTCTCAACCACAGCACAGCTGACAGGCCCAACTTGGTGGCACTGGGTACAGTGTAAGCTGGCTGGACACAGGAACCTCCCTGAAGTTATACACATCTTGAGTACAGTCAAGGGCGGAGAGACAGTCAGCAGCCAAAGAAAGCCTCCCCGCCCCGCTTAAAAAGAAAATCATAAAAAAAAAAAGAAAAAAAAAAAAAAAAAAAAAAAAGCTTTGCTTTAATTTAAAGAAAAAGCAAAGCACTAAAGACCTGATTCATTCAGTTTTAAACTATTTCGTTATTTTTCTTTATGCCTAGCTTTTTAAGTAGAGAAATCATTTTCCTAATAGTCATCAAAAATTCTAAGTAATTAACATCCAGGACAGTGCTCTGTGTGAAGTGGATAAATATTAACAAAGGTCAAAGTAATACTTTTTACTATTAGTATCATGAATATTTACTTCTATCTTTTGGAGAAAGAAAAGTTGTTGTTGTTCTTACAAATACTGTCTAAATGTCTTCCACTCAGGTTGACAAGTTTATCTGGAATTGGGCAGAGATTATTGATGATGTTGTGGCAAACAAAATCAAGAAAATGCATTGTTCAATCCTATATTACATGCTCATTTTTGAGAAACGGCTCATGCTAGGTTCTTGCTAGGTACCAGTTACTAGGTCAGGTAGGACAAAGCACCAACCATATTTTATCTTCATATTATAGTCATATATAGCTAATGGCTCTAAATGTGCATGTGTATGTTTAACAAGTTTCTCTTTTTCTACAATCTGTTCATAAAATAACAATTTGTACCTCTGCAATCTTATGGAGGAGAATGGAGAATTATGAGTCCTATGTCTATATGCAGCACTGGAGAGAAATAAAAGGAGTAAGTAGCTAATGGGTAACAGCAACTGGCATTCCTGTGGAATGAACTTAGCACGAGTCTCATTCTCCTCTTAGACTAAAAGAAAGTCATATGCAGCAGTCGCATTCTCTGCCCCTGAATTTTAAGCAATACTTTCTACTTCTCTGTGGGGTCAACACAGAGATGTTAGTTGCACAGATGAAGGGTGCCCCAAAGTCCAGACCTATAGAAAAGTCAGCTCAGCTGTAAATTTCTACAGAAAAAAAAACCCCAAAAAACTATAATCAACAATTCAAGGAATAATTGCTATAAAATTTAACCTTAAATGTTAATAGTTTGATCAGTAATGTTTAGGTTGCATTTGTATGCTGTCTCCATACTATTTTTGTTGATTGGTGATTTCCTGTATGAAAAAGTAAGGATTCTGGTAGCACCCATTAATTGTAAGGAGTGTCTAGGCCACTGATTAGCTAGTAAATACTTTTCAATAATCACTAAGAGGACTTCAGATCACATGTTTCTTTTCTGTATTTCAAACGTATTACAAACACAAAATTTTTACAAAAGCAATGTAGGTGATGAATTTGGACAATCATACATACCAGGGTTCGAAATAGAAAATGATGCATATAACTTTTAATATAAATCCAAACTAATTTTTTTTTTTCTCCCTGGAGTGTATCAAGAAATATAAAGGACTAAATAACTATTTAAAACAAAGCCAGGTAGGTGAGGCTGAGGCAGAACAATTGCAAACTCAAGGCCAGCCTGGGCAACTTAGCAAGACCTTGTCTCAAAATAAAAATCTTTCAAAAAAAAAAGAGAGAAAGAAAAGAAAAGATTAGGGATGTAGTTCAGTGGTAGAATGCTTGCCTCACATCCGTGAGGTCCTGGGTTTGGTTCCCAGCACCACTAAATAAATGAATAGATAAATAAATAAAGTAAAGATAAGAAAAAGCAAAGCAAAATATCTTTAGTCTTTAAATTAACAGCAAATCACCGTGAGTATGATTACAGCATTTTTTCCCCCCAAAGTGCCCACGTTTTGCTTTTAGGACACTGAATTCCTCATTTAGTTATATATCATTCTATGCTGAGTCTTGGCACATGTGTTGGTAAATCCAGATATGAGTAAAAGAAAAAATGATAAAGAGTTTTAAATCGATTCAGCTGTTTTTATGGCTTATTTTATTATTTGAAGATCAGCCAAAAGCCAAAATTTTAAGCTTTTCAAATTTCAGAACTGATTTCATCTGATTAATAAAAAGCAAATTTGATTGAATTATTTATTCAAGTGGCTTAACATTCAGAGACATGGATATTCATCTCTAAGATATTAGAAGTCTCCATTGGTGAAGGAATTTGTGCAGAAATGATCTTTTATAATAGTTTTCTATGAATAAAAGCCATACTGAGACCATGTAATTACATAACAAGCCTTGATAGGCAGAGTATTTACTCACATTTTTTATGGTTTTATATCTTAGCCATCTTAAATCAAATCAATCTGAAATTTGATATATGTGCTGTTAGTCTGGATATACCTCAAATATTTTTAACTCTTTAAATATTTTCTGTGTTTATTTGATTATATCTAGAATTCTTTGCAAATTTCATTTTAGGGAAATGCACAGATGGCTAAGATAGAACCTCTGGTACAATTTTGCAGTAATAAAATTTCAGTGGTAAATTTAATTCAATTCAGTTCTGGGAATAGTTACTGAGTGTCCACCGTGTGCCTGTACTGTGCTAGAAGCGGGGCGTCACAGCAGTGTGAAGAGTTCTGCGTGGTCTGGACTCTTGTACAGGGCCCAGTGGAATCTAAACACATAAAGTGATACACACTGAGATTAGTCATAAACAGTGATACTTTAAGTCATGTAAATTACATGGAAATTCTGCTGAAGAAATCAAAGTATTCACCTTGAACAAAATTCATTAAAGGGCTGAAAGCTATCTTACAAGCAGAGAATTCACTCTCTATGCTTCTTTAGAAAAATGTATAATCATTTAGTCCATTCAGAAACAAATTAACATTAGTAATGATGTCCTATCCATATCATTGCCCTATTAACTACCAAGAGAGATGACATGAGTTAAATAATGTGTTTGTGACTGTCAGATATATAATACACAGTCAATAACTGTTGAATAAATGATGAATATTATTTTAGTCCTTATAACTATTACTTTACCACAATGAGACACAGAAGGTCACATCCTTTACCTGCTTTTCCCCAAATGCTATTGACTACATATAATCCTGCAGAATATACAGAATGCAGCAGCTAGGATGACTTAAAATTAGATGGTGGCTTGCAATGAACACCTTTAGATTAATAGCCAGAATTTTACCAGAAGCACAGGCTGATCAATAATTTAGCAAGAACAAGTGGGAGAACTCTGCCAACAGAAAGCAATAGTTAACAATATCTTGGCTGACTTTTGATTGAAAAAAAATTGTGAAGAATCAGTTAAAATGAGCTATACCACAAGTCTATGCCTGCTCTAAAACCACCCTCTTTGCCCTCAGATTTCTTGCCAGAAATGAGAAGGGACTCCACACGGTTCAGCCAAAAACCCATTTTATAATCACCTATCTCAGAGCGTAGAAACAAAACCTGTTTACCCAGCTTATTCAACTCACTTCCTCAACACATCAGCAATGATAATGGAGACCAGTGTCAACTAATTTGACATCCCTGGCTAGGAGTGATGGAACAACTGCTCCAAGACGTGAGGCAATATGCGCCCTAGCAATTCTATGCTGGGTACGAATGTGCTTAAGCCCATTCCCACTGACACTTCACTATGCAGAGAGTTACCCAACGCATCAGGCAATGCAAAACACATTAGCTGCATCTCTTCTGATATGCAACTGGTGACTCCTGCAGTGAGACAGCAGAAAACCAAAACTCCCCAATGCATAGCCCACAGTTTAAATCATTCATACAGATTCTTCAAATCTGAAGACTTTGGAAATTGGCCACAGAGATATAAAACCTCTTACACAGGTCTGAGGTCTCCCTTCTTTGACTCACCCTATATTTGTAAAGGAGCAAATCAAACATCCAATGTTATACACAAATTGCTTAACAGAATCAGGTCTGGAGAAAGCCAGATCTTCTGAGTTCTAACCCATGCCATTTCAGAGAATAATGTGCTGCCTTTAGAGCAAGTATGCATTTGGACAGCTAAAAATATGGTTGAAAATTTATGTCTGCACTGTCTTTTTTCATTCCACGTGAAAGTCATTATTGTCAAAAGAACTACTCAAGTCTCTCACTGCTTCTATTTCTGCCACCATGTATCTGTTTTCACCTTTCCTTCAACTACAACAATGGCTGGAAAGTTGCTCCACAGGGACATTTTCTTCTATGCCAGTGCCAAGATCTGACACTGGAAGGGGAAAAAAAAAGTAATAAAAAGATTTTTTGGAGGCACCATTAGGCAATTTTAGCATTTCCTAAGCAAACTGCAGCTTGAAGTTTTGAAAACTTTTTTAATGAATTTACTGAATATTTCATTTCTACAATATATTTAATAAACATTTTTTATGGGAATATTTCACATTATGAAAAATAAAAACCTCAGTGATAGACATATTCGAGAAAAAGCCTAAAGTCCAAAAAGTTCTCAGTTTCTAAGCATTTAATCAGATAAACAGATAGTTATTTTACAAACTATGTAGAGTTGCCTTTATAACATTTAATGATGATCATGATTTTGAAAGAAACAAAAAATTAAAAACTTTTGTCTTATCAGTTCACAAATAATAACTGGCCCATGATGTGTTACTGTCCTCACAGGGCAGTTATGTACATCTCAATATTTCCCAAGAGTTTTGGGAGTCATAAATTAATTTGGAAGAGTCTCCTGGAACCCAAGGTTAAAAAGTTCCTGATGTACACTATCCAGGTTTAGATTTAAAGAATAATTAGGTATTCTTATTTTTATTTTATTGATGAGATAAAAGATTGAAAGTAGTTTTTTGATTTATCTAGCATCAAAGTCTACATCTGGAACCTGATTTAAACATTATACAATGCATCAACCACTACCTGGTACCTCATTAATATGTCCAACTTTTTGTTTTTGTATACAGGTTAAAAAAAAGAATTTTTAAAAACTCAAGCAAGTAAACAACAACAAAATCCATTCTGGTCACTAAGTAAGATCATATTTCACAAAGCACTTTTGAATTAATTTTCTGTTCTAATCCTCTTATTTGACTTTTCATCTCTTCTTTAATAATTATCATTATACACTTAATATATGCAGTACAATATAAAATATAGGCTTAGTGTCATTATTTGATGTCTTCAATATGATCCTGAGGAAAGTATTATTAATTTTATTCTTTTCACGAAGGACTAGAAAACCGAAGCTTACAAACATTTTCCAACTGCCAGATCATAGGGCTAAGCAAAAAACCCAGGCCTCCTTCATTTTGAGCCACAGTTATTTGCCAGGTTTCAGGTCATATTACTAGGGAGGAGACTGGGGAATTTTTATCAAAAATATTTCACCATAGCCTGGTTTTGAAGAACTCTTATCTCTTCAGGTCACCCTGTAACAGCTGATTGAAATTATACAAGTTTTAAGGTAACAGAAAGAAATGACTCATTCTTGATCAGATATGGCAACAAGCTACTCTGAGAATGACAGACACAGTCATAGCTAGAGGATCAGAGCATTTGGCTAATGGAGAGGCAGAGGTGGGGAATGGGTGGGTGGGTGCAGCACATGTGTTTTGATCCTGCTGTGTAAAAGGAAGGAAAGGAAGGAAAGGAAGGGAAGGAGGGAAGGTGGGAGAGAGGGAAAGAAGGAAAGAAGGAAGGAAGGAAGGAAGGAAGGAAGGAAGGAAGGAAGGAAGGAA
>JAJEJO010001064.1:357294-377294 GCA_020662805.1 Glaucomys volans
GGAAGGAAGGAAGGAAGGAAGGAAGGAAGGAAGGAAGGAAGGAAGGAAGGAAGGTCTGTGAACTAAGTCTCTGCTTACAAGCAAAAGTTGGTGACACCACTTAGATCCCCTCAGAGTGCCTGTCACATGGGAAGGCCACTGGGAACTATGATCTCTGCTTTTGCAGCAACTTGGATAGAAATGGGCAAGACAATGGTGCTGGGGTTTTGATGTGCTCTGTAAACACAAGTGTTCATTTAATAGTTCATGAGACGTTATTTTATGTACCCTCAGGCAGAGACCTTCTGCAATGTTTGGTATCATTGTTATTCAAGATCAAACACTGCCTATTATGAAAGATAAGGTTTATTTTTACCAAATTTCTCAAGATTCAGGCAGTATAAAAAGATATTTTTCCCTGAAGCACTTCCCATAATGTACACAAGTTTATGTTCTTTGTGTGCCTGTGGGGTTCACGTTTATACTTGAGGCCCTTGTCATTCTATCACAGAACAACAAAGACACAAATATTCTTAACTCTAGCACTTCTTTACAGGATCTTAAATCTAGAGGATATGGTATAAAGTGAATGTAAAAACGGTAATTAGTCTTCTCAGTCAAAATGATGGTAACTGCTGATTGTTTCTATCAAAACAAGAAAAACTTATGGGAATACAAGAGTTAATTACAGAGGTTCGAAAAAACTAAAAGTGATAGTAAAAAACCTTTAAATGTGTCAACAAAGAGAACTGGTACAATTTAATTGTACAACAAATACAATTTAATTTGGACAAAAAAAAATTCATAGACTATTCTGGGAATAGTGCTTATACCATTTCATTCTCTATAACTTTCAAATACACAAGGGGTTAAAAAACTAGGGAAAAGAAACTGAATTTCATTTAGTTTTTGAATCTGTGAATTATTTGAACATGTTATCACATTTAATTTAATTTTGTATTTCCTCAGATTGCATAAAACTGCCATGTATGCAAAGACATCCTCCCAGTGGCTGAAATAAGTGCCCAGTGGTTGTGTTGTGTTGTTCAAATGGAAGATGTGTCTTTAATAAAAGCTCTGCGACTGCTATAGGTAAAATGGAACACGAGCAGATAATTTTATTATCAAGGTACTGAGCAGACAGGGAAATCGAAGCTGATTTTTTAAAGTTTTAATAACACAATTTTTAAAAGACTACTTGGAATTTCCTTAACAATAATGATGTAATTTTGTAATAACTGAAATCTTTCATGGGAAAACTGCTTCTTCAATAACTCACCCAGTCAATTACACAGGAAAGTCCTGTAATAGGCTATTCCCCCCGTCAAATAGCTCACGTACACGACTTCCTTTTCAATTACCAACTTGTCTGCAGTACCATCTGTAAAAACGAACACATACCTTATGCTGCCAGTTTCTGCTTTTGCACGTCCATTAGTGGGACTGGCTGCAGCTGCTCAAGAAGAAAGCAATGATTGTCTTTGTTTTGAGACATATTCCCCCTTCAGTACCTCCACGTTAGCTCAAGGTAGCACACTGTCTTGTGTAGGGAGCTGCACTCCATAGGCTCACTTGCACCCGAGTCTCTGTGATCTGGACTTTGTTAATCACACTAGATCACATACCAAAGCAAGAACTACCTCATCGCGTCCAGCACTCTCAAGACCTCCCCCTAGGTCATCCATACCAAAAGGAACAGTTAAAAATCATCCTCTACTTTGACATTTTGTACATCCAGCAGAGATTCAGGAAGCCAACACTAAGACCTGGCAGCAGGAATGGAGGCACAAAACTCCGACTGCGTGAGATTTTATTTCATGAGAGGGGCTCTGAAAGTAGAACACAGTAACTTTTCAAAAAACTTTATTTCCCCCTGCCTCATGTTTATATTCTTTAACTGTTGACATTGTTTTTTCTCCCTAGCTGAACATTATTAATCTGTTCACAGTCTCTGCCGAAGATGCAAATAAATCATTGCAAGAAATTACCCACGTTTAAGTTTTCAAAGTGATCTGCCCTAAAGAAACGGCACTTCTCCCTATTGTGAAATAATGGGAATTAAACAAAAGAAAAATTAAAAAAAATTTACCAAACTCTTAAAAGAACAATACTTGAAAAGAAGATGAACAGAGAAGCTGAAATTTAAAACACATGAAAGAAATAATTTAAAAAAACCCCAAAGTTGCTCAGTTATGATTTATCCTGTGCTATTCCACATTCCTAATATATCAAAACTATTCTTCATCACAAGAGGCACTTTGCTTGTTAGTATGGAAGCTTAGCTTCTGGAACATCAGAATGTCAATTCTGCCTCAGCTTTTCATATAGCAAATTGTCTCAAATCACCAAATAGCTCTACTTTCTCAGTATTTAGGTACAGAAGAATGAGTGCTGGATTCCAATTATTTTACTTTCAAGTCACTCCCAGGCAACTGGGAGATTCTGAAGAAAGGACCTATTTCAATCTTTATACTATCAGTGCATTACACATGGTACGCATTTAATTTACAACAACTTAACTGAATTCTATCAGAGAAGATAGTGATGATTTCAATAAACAGCCATCCTTTAAAATATGTGCATGTATGTGTGTACATATAAAAACATACTGTGAAAACAGATTAAGTGTAGCTTTATTCATGCAATATAAATGGCTGTAATCGTTACAAAAGTAGAACTTAGACTGAAAACAGTTTCACTTTTGTGAGATGCAAAAGAAAATAAATTTGGGGCATACTCAGACTATGTATTCTATGAGAAGAGAAAGGCACAGGCCTTGGTTTTTTGAGCTTCTGAACAAATTGCAGAACTTGCAAAAATGGCCTATGTTGGTGTGTGCATTTGGTATGTATGTATATGTGTACAGGGTTATATATACAGACACACCTACAAATAAATCCACTGAAACACTTTCAGCACACTCTGTAGTGAGATGCCACAAGTTGCTTTTATTTTCTTTAAAGTATTATCACATTTTATGTGACCCTAAATTATCAATGATGTTAAGAAATTCCATGAATTTCCTTAAGTTGAGAATAGATATAATTACCAATAAATTTTTAAATAATTAATTATATAATTTGTATAAGACTGAAAAGACAAAGTAATAGACTGACTAGAAGTGTACCTTCTATGTCAGGTTAATGATAATTCACTTTAATAGGCACAAAATAAGATAGTGATAACCTGAAATTCATTTTTATTACCAATTTATTTTCATTATTACCTGAAATTCATTTTTATTACCATTTTATTTTCATTATTATGTTCCCGCCCTCTCAATTCACATATGTACATAATTATCATAAATATAATGTGTATGAGAAAATAATGAATGCCATGCTTGACATGTATTAATGAGCATTACATTCCTTCTTTCACTCTTAATTCCAGAAGATTTTAAATATTTCAATAGATATTAGATTTAAGAAGATATTAAGTATTTGAATAAGTTTTTGAATATAGCTTAATATGTTTATACTCATATTATGCAAAACCTTACATAAAGGACCTCAAATTTATTCATATTTATTTTCACAACATAAAAAAATTTATGGACAGTGACCTAAGACTTCCTCATATAATTGACTATTTTAAAGAGGTTAATCATATCAATTATATATTTTGAAATACATAAAAATTGCTCTTTTTTCTTTTTCTCTCCCATTTTCTCTTTTTAGAAGGAGTTCCAAAAGATATTGAGGGAATTCAATACATAAATCTATCTTTGTTGACTTATTCACTTTCATAAGATTGGTGAGTCTATCAAAAGACACAAATTTCTCACCCAAAAAACAAAGTGGAAATTTAGGAAAGGAATCAGTGCCTTTTGGAATTTTCTGGAACATAGTGGAATGCGTTGTAGATCACATCTCCCTATTCATAGAATATTACTCATTTCTCACTACAGATAGTTTTCTACTTTTATACCATACAGATACATAGGCTGCACAGCAATGGATAGTTAATTAATAGACTACACATAACGTTGATTCATTTAAACTTATATAGAACCAGACTTAGAAAACTTTGCACAAAATTACTTTTGGGTACTAGTTGAAAATTCATATTCATGAATTTTGTTCCATTTGGAATTTGATAGTTTCTTTTTTGCACACACACATACTTAGTCTGCAAGCACACAACATACACTTAACATATGTGTATATATATATACACACATAAATTTCCTTTTCAAAAAATGTGGGTTCAAGGTCTTCTAATTTAATATACCGAAAAAATCAGGGGTTGATAGTCGTATATTTTAAAATATCAACTTAAAAACCTGAAGTTATGCTTCTTTCCTACGTTAAGAGGTTAGTGTATCTTAGAAGATAAAACATCCCTAAGATAAAAAAAGTGATTTAAAAATATAATGGTAGAATTAATGAATCAATGAAACTTAAGAAGCCAGCAGGGAGCATTTCATAAAGAATTATGTAAGATTAAAATTTTTTGAAGACAGTACGTGCTCAAAAAAGTGGTGTACTCTTTGAAGAGCAGGTTAAATGGAATTCCTTTTCTACCTATCATTTAAGATTTTATTTAATTAAATTGTATATGCATATACACAGGTACAGCAAGTATATATAGGAACTTTTGTTTATAAAGTAGCATAAACACAAGCTTAGTGTGTTCATATACATATTTCTTTGGCAAAATAAAAATGGAAATAGCCTTCTTCCTCTAAATTCACCCCAAATGAAGGCAGAAATTAAAAAATAAACAGAATAAATTGAATGGTACTAGACTAAAATTCAAAGTCACTCACATTTAAAAAAAAAAAAAACAGAGGAAAGAAAAGTCATAACTTTTGAAGAAGAAAATTCACCATTAGCAGAGGTTTAGCTAATTAGTCCACCTAATGCAGGCCTTTTCTGTGTGTAGCTTTACAAATTTCAGAAAATGACCAAATTATTCCACTTATATCATTAACTTGACCCCTTCCAGAATTTGACCTCTCTAATAGATTTGTTTTATAAGCTATGACATTGTGAACAGCTGTGCTATTCTTTCTTGAACTTGACTTTAAAAAAAAAATCTTAGATGAAAATAGGCTGGATTTACTAAAGCATGTGTATCCTTTGTTAACAGTGGGGGAGGGAGGGAACAGAGATGGAAATAATGTGAGTTCCTATCTGTGCAAGTCATTTTGAAGTTCAGGGAAGATGCTGAAGTATTGTAAACATTTTGGCCAGTCAAATGATATAGAAAGAATCTGAAAATATTCCTACGAATTGAGTTCATTAATATAAAGAGGTATGACTGTTGAAATGGTAAACCCACATATCTGATGTTCCGATCTTCAATCCCCCAACCACTGGGTAGATGCTATTACATGCCCATTGCAAATGGAATATGTTCAGTCTGGTTAGTGAGGCCCTCTGCAAGATTTTTCTTCTGAAAACTAACTATAAATCAGGATTAAGTAAGACAACTTCAGGGGGAAAAATTCTCTAACTTCATTAAAGGACAGAATAAATTTCAGGCCTTTTGGGAATTTTTAATCTGTCCCCCAAATACCTTGTGATAGATAATATTTAATGTAGCATCTAAATAATAGGTAATTTGATTTAATCTGAATGCTGGTTTTACTCAGAATTCAGTTAATGGCAAAAGCAATGCTGGATTCATAGTTGGAGTGCGAAGGAGGAAAACAAATGTTTAATAGTCATGGTTTTTACCCCTACTCAATTTGGTATCAAGTTTAATCTTGTAGAAGTAGTTATGTGTAAGTGTTATTTTTCTACCTTGGCTCCACAAGGCATCTTGACTTATAATTCAGGAAAGTACTTTAGACAAGTAATAAATTGTAGCACAGAACTAAAAGCACAAATGAAAGCTATTCTTCATTTCAATTACACTTTTAATACATTAATTATCTGTTTATCTGATTACTGTTTCTGATAGGCCCACCATTGTCCAACACCCCAAGCATGCTGTTCTTTTTACAAGAAGTGGAGGTATTTGGGGAGAAAAAAAAAAATCAGACAACTCTGTTTCCAGTGTCTCGGGGTAATTGTTACCTTTCTCCTTTTCAACTTTAAAAGAAAGCAGTATCTATTTTGCTCAGGGCAGCTGTTTAAAGCTCCTGCTGTTACAATCTTTTCAATCTGAGTAGATTTAGAATTATTTAAAATGATTATTGTATCCCACTAAGCCTTCGGTTGCTGCTAATGTCCATGCACAGCATAATTAACCCAGGGAACATGTGTTCATATATACACACAAACTAGTATTGTACATGGGTGATTCTAAATGATTTATTTTAACCTAAGAAAAAAAAAGTAGATAAATCTTTTATGGAGAATGTAACATTGGCAGGCTCAGCTATAATAACAATTATTAAAATATCTGGCCTTAAAGATCTGAAATTCATATTTTGAAAATTCTGAAAACCATATTCACTTAAAACAAACTTTCAGAAGCAGATCCATTCTTTTACTTTGTTTTGCAAACAATATGCTATATTATCCTGGGTTATTAGCATAGAGATTTTGCTTCAATAGTTTAAAAAAATCATTGTACACCAAACTGTGAGAGCACTGGCGATATCCTTAATGTTTTGTAAAGATTATCTTTTTCACTTAAGGTCCAGGAAATTAACTAAAATCAATATTTTGAAAGTATATTTTTCAGTCAGAGTTTGAATGATGAGATGCACATCTCTTATTAAATGTGTAATTTCAACTTGGCAATTTTGGTGTAATTTTCCATTAGAACTGCAATTAAAATGCATTTTGATCCCAGTCATAAACACTGGTTTCCTTTAGCTGCCTTCTAAGTTGATTTAGATTTTCCTTAGCAACCAATGCACAGTCTTCCCCACCCATTTTATTCCTCTGAATGTTTATTACCTGTTGAAATCTTGTTGGCTTGCAGAAGTAGAAGCCCAGGAAAGGAATAAACATATAACTAAATGCTTGATAGTTAATCAATAAGCAAAGGATTTTCTCCTTCAGGAATTCACTGCCCTGTAAACTCTGACTCCTCTCTCCTTCTAGGAAAAGAAATGAAAAGACTCCCCTTTCCACAATATCAAACACCTCCAATCACCACAATACGCTGAAGAGCATAAGAAGCATGCTCTCATTTACTTATCATGAATTGTTGATCTAGGACATTTTAATAAAATTGCTAATCAGTTTCTACTATACAAAGGGACCAAGTGACAAGGCCTTTGAATTTATTTATTATTTTATTTTATTTTATTGGTTCTTTTTAGTTATACACAATAGTTGAATCCATTTTGATATATATAATTATATAAGCTTGGCATATATCTTATTCTAATTAGGACCCCAGTACCTCTCCTTCTTCTTCCTTTTCCTCACCCCTTTCCCTTTCCTCTGTTGATCATGCTGCCACTTAAGGCCTGTGAATTTAAACATATATCCCTATTTCCAAAGTTTCTCAGAGGTAAATATTAAAAATTTTCATTATGTTGGTTCTCCCTGTGATGGAACATCTACTTTCCTGAAGAACCAACGTCATTTCTAGAAAGCAGCACAATTCATTCAGAATAAAGCTGATGCATAAGGTGACAGGACTAACTTGGTAGTAGCCAAGGGTGATGTTAAATATACAGATGTCAGTGTGACATGGGTACTGACTAATCAGAATCAGAGCCAGTGTGCCGGCTGCAGTGTTGGATCAGGAGTCTAGAGACCACTGCTAGGTCAGGTGCTGCCCTTCCTTGCTGGATGGCAGCATTTCCCAGGAGTCCTCAGGAAGAAGTTGGGGTCCTTGGGGTATCAGGAGACTCAGTGGAAGCTAGTCAATAGGAACTGTAGTATTCTGACTGGGTTGGATATTATTTCCATAAGTGTCACTTTCAATAAAAATCAGACATAACTAACAAAGCACTGTGTGATCCCATGGCTCAGAAACTGGTGCTGTTCCTTATTCTAAAGAGCTACAACAATGTTCTCTCCAACGTCAGCAAAACCTGAATAAATTGGCAGCTTCCTCAGGTGGCGGTTTTGAAAGTCTACACTCACTTGGTATAAGTTCTGGTATGTTTATTTATAAACGTCTTATTACTTTAAATTATCGCCTCATGTAAGAGAAGTCCAGTGCCTTTGAAGTGTTTATAATTTTGAGGGGAGGTAAGGTAAATATACATGAAGCAATTAAGAGAACGGTGCAAGAAAGCAGACATGTCTCAATCCTAGAATTTTTATGATTCTTAGGTTTCTAAATGCTATAATAAATGAGAAATGGGAGACACACATGTACACATTCAGCTAAGGAGCCCAAGCAAGTAGGTGGAAACTGAATCAACAATTAGTTATTATTCAGTCACTGTATCTTTTAGTTGCTTTCAGGTACTTTTAAAAGTCAACCTCAAAGGGATTAATAGGAAGGAAATCTTTTGACTCACGCAATTGAAAATTTGGGAGAACCTCTGATTTTAAACACAGTTTAACCAGGATTCAAATGATATCCTGGGATCAGTTTCCCCCTTCTGGAACATGCTACTTGTGTGCGGACTCTACTGTCTCACAGACCCTTGGAGAGCAAAATGGCTGCTGGAAATGTAGTTCCATATGCTCTAGTTAACAAGGCAGGGTAAAAATTCTGAATCTACTTTCCTGATAGTCCAAACTAGAGTCTGTAAGGGACTTGCTGGCCAAGCCTAGGCCCTGTTCCTGTCTCCCTGTGGCCAGGTGGGTGGAATGCCTGGATTGGCTTGGGTTATCGCAGCTTCTCAGACTTCAAAGGATATAATACATTACCAGATGATCTTGTCAAAATGAAGAATTTTACTTAGTAGATTTGGGACAGGATGCGAGATTTCAGCATTTCTAGGAAGTTTCCCAGCTTGAGTAATAAGAATGTAAGGCTCACACTCTGGCACTTAATCTAGGGGAAAATCAACTTCATTTAAACCACATGAAATAAAAGGGAGGTGTGGATTCTCAAGAGAATATTAAAGACTGTTGCCTGAAGTAAAGCATTATAAATTGAAATTAAAAAGTACATCACGCACACATGCATATGTACATGTATACCAATGCACTTCACATACATATATATACATCAATATATTTCATATATTGATTTATACATATAAATATATATAATACATATATATGTATATATATATATAGTACATGTTTTCCATCCAAAAGACGAGTCTTTAACTAAGTAGAGCATCCGATAGTACTACTGACATGTTTGAATAGTCCATCCATGCCATCTGGTATTTTCTTTGGTTTGAATAATCTTTAAAAGAGTCCATCATTATCTACACTTCTCATGTAACTGTTTTGAAAAAAAAAAAAATCAATCCATGCCATTTCTCTTTCCTACAAAAGCCACATGATGAGGAAGCAGTATAATGGCCCCTATCCTGCAGAAGATACTGTTGAGAAGAACTTGGCAAAACCTTGCTGGCACAAAAAAGCAGGGATACCCTGTGGCAGGTGCCATGGTCACCGCTTTGAGATTCAATCAGTGCCATTTCCTTAGTTCTCAATGTGCACACAGGACACGTTTAGAAGGTTCACAATAACAGCCCTGTGGCCGGCTGACATGAGAACTCTCCTGAAGTTTATCTGAACTTGAAAGGCCAAGAGAGGTTTTCAGTTGTCACAATGATGACAAAGGTAGCACTGGATCTTTTTTTTTTTCCTGAATGCATGTATTTACTGTCTTGTGTCAAATATCAGAAAGAATTTAATAGGCCAATAATTGTTCCCATTGGCACCTATGGTAGCAAAATAAACCACTGGCAGAAGTATCTTTATCTTCCAGCAAGGCTGAGTATCTGCATGAACAAGAGGGAGGCCTGCCTCTTTTCACACGAGGCACCTGAATAGAACAGGGGGAAAATATGTGCCTTTTCTAACACCTTGTGTAGACCGAGCTCATATTTAAAAAGTAAATAGTGGATTAGTTACTATTAATTTCCACTTTTGCTCTCTTCACATTCTTTAGGAGTTGATATACTCTCCTGTTTGAATTTGGCATCACTGGGTATGTTTTTAGTTTGACTGGGTTATAGGTCAGAGCCAAAGACAGCAAAAGCATACTTTCTATATTCTTTCTTGGGCAAAGAAAAGCTATGAGTTCCGTTTTTCTCTGTGAATGAAAGGTATTTTGTAATCTACCAAATGAATTTTGAAAGGACGGGAAACGGTGCAAGTTCATTTATTCCCCAAAGAATGCAAATGTAGTACCATGAAGTCTACTATGCATAGGATTATATAAGCACCAAGGCCACAGCACACTAAATGTGACCTTCAATGATACTTACACGTCATTCATTCATCCATTCACTTATTCATTTCTAATACCTTTCATTGAGTAGCTTCCCTATGCCCAGGGCCATGTTGGATGAGACAGGTCTAAATGACAAAGCTGGGTACAGAACTATAAAAGAAGTGATCCAAGGTCTCAAGTTGCTTAACAACTATCAGGGAGGTCATATCAGCAAATATCTGATAAGCACTGTGTAAAGGCATTTATTAAGCTCTGCTATAACCCACCCCCCAAAAAAACAAAACAAAAAAAAAAAACAAAAAAAGAGGAAGTGACCATTCATTCTGAGGTGTCATAAAGATGATATGCATACTCTTTCAACTGTACCAATCACACAACAGGTACCTGATACTTTAGTTTCCTCCCTCTCTCTTAGATATTTATGCAAAGAGAGGAGCAGGAAGAAAGTGCAACCAATCCCAGTTGTAGGATTCTGAGGAGAGTTCTTTCCCTAGAGGGTCTGCAATAACCTCACTGGTTCTGAGACTCAAATCTTTTCCCTCTCCTGCCTGCCTTCTGTTTTCCCTTTCTGCTTCTATCCCTCCTTGTTTCATTTTTCATTTATTGACTACCCAAGTCCAGGTATTATACACTGGAAATTCTGTGGAAGACCTTACACAGACTCACAAGAAAGCAATCACTCCAAGATTCTCTTCTTATGCAATTACAGAAACATGATTTGAATATGCAATGACCACAGACAGATGGATTGAGATTACTTGCTGAAGGGACAAGGTGAAGTAACAGTCATATATGACAGGTAGAAAATGCACATCTCACTTTCTTGATTTGTCTTTTGTTGTTGAAGAGAATTAAATTATTTCAATTGCAGGTGGAGACAGCATTAGATTTGTTTGTTTTGCTAAACTCAGTCTGCAAAACCCCTGAGTAGGAGTGTCATGTACCTTTCCTGTAAACAAGGAAAAGGGGCTGCTCTATCCCTGAGATGTAGGAAAGGGGTGAAGATTTCCGCAGGACAGTGGTGGTGTGATTTTCACTCTCTGGCATACAACAGTATCTGGGAAGCATAGGAAGCCTGGAGTTGGGAGACTCAGATTCCAGCATGATTCTTTCTACCAAGGACTACTGTTTTTTACTGGAACAGGGTAATTTATTCTCCTCTTTCACTATTTATGCCCTCTTAGAAAAGCGGGAGGTATGATCTCTACAATGTCATTTACAGTAATGCTAAAAGGGTGACATGAATTAGGATGCGTGAAATGGACATGAAAGTAAAAATCACACTACAAAGTCAAGGGATTTCAAAGAGGATTAAATGGACAGACACTGAGCTAGTTAAAATGGCAGCGACAAATCGAGCACAGTTGGGATGCAGTCATTAGTTTTTCAATTGGCCTCTAAGTTATTTTCCGTACTATCCTCTGCGACAAAGTTGGTTAGCTATGGAATATTCTTCAGGTTTTCTACAAAGTTTGTTTTTAAAGCAAATCATGGGTAAAACTGGAATTTATTTGACTAGTGAAAAAATTATATTTAAAGAGCACAGTTTTTCCTCATTAGCCACGGGGGACATTCTGTACTCTGTTTATGTTATTATTGTTACTATTAGCGCTTCGCGGGTAACAAGCAACTTTTAAGCACTGCTCGGGGACAGCTGTAAAGCCAAAAGCTCCAGCCGTTTGTCCTTTCTGCTGAATGTCTAGAAACGCAGTGTTATGACATGTAAGAACATCACCCGAACTTCCTTTAAACTGAGACAGCTCAGGACAGTAGAAAATGAAGCGAATGCACAAGAATCCTCTCCCTTACTGTATACAGTATCTCGCTCTGATTAGAGCCCCATGGAACGCTGGCAGAGGGAGCAACAGCTGTTTTCTGTCTTTTCATTCCCTGCTCCTATTAATGTTATTTCAATTGTGTTATGGGCTGCACTTTAGATCTAAAAAGAAACATTTAGTTTTATTTGAATGTTTAAATGATTAATGACCCTCTAGTGCAGTTGTCTTCTCATAATTGCCACAGAGTAAGCTGCAATTTACTTTAAAAATCCAGACCTCTGTACACTGTAGAGAGCTATCGATAGCTCAGGCACTGGCCACTCTGTTGAAAATTCATTGTTTTTAATGTGTTCATTTTCTAGCATTCTAATTGGGCAGTTTCTGAAAATTTTCAAATAAATGAAGTCAACTGAGAGTGTAAAGCCTCTTATCCTGGAAGAACCGAGGTATTGCTACATTGTGGGTGCAGGGCTGGGTGTGCGCCTGAGAAGCTGAAGATGCAGAGGGGTTCTGAGAGGGGCTCACATCAATAGGAAGATGGACTGGACAGTTGAGCCTCGTGTTCTTCAAAAGGAATTCTTGCATTTCATCCCAGAGCTGCGCACAGCTGTGCACCAAAGGGGAAGGAAGTAGTTATGCGCTCCTATCATGTAATCAGGAAAAGGTGCCTGTAAGTTGTAACAGGACCATGTGAGTCTTACATTCCTCTTTTTTATACAGCTAAAATCCTCACATCCCAGTGAGAGTAAGAACAGCAGCCCAGATAAAACACACAACTCCTAAAAATACAGATGTTTACATTTTTATAATGGAAAAGGACAGGGTGCTTTGCTTTCCAAGGTTTCAGCAGTAAGTCTTGAGATAAGTCTGTAGTGCTCTCCTTCCTTTTTTGGCAAATACAAAATACATTAAAGAATAAAGTTGCTAAGGCATTCCTATGCACTTGGTATGACAAATGAAGGAATGGGTAAGGGGATAAAAATTGACATTATCAAACCGCAGTGCCTGAGAGTTACTGAGATAGCACTGTCAGTTTGTTGTGTTTTTCTTAAGTCTTCTGGCTAAAATGTTTTCTGACTTGTCTTGGCCAATTTTGGGCCACACTGAATGTTAAATAAACTATTATTTAATCAAATACAGGCATATTAGTCTCACTCCTGCTGACAACTTCAATTAGAATATTTTTGCTTTGTTAAAAAAAAAAAAAACCCTCATGATCTTTAAACTGTTAAGGCCTCTGAACAACATCTGGTAACAATTTTTGATATATCCAACCATCAAACTTCTATCTCCGTGAAGTGGTTTATCCAAGATTTGTTTTAATTAGACCGCCTTTAACTTCACATGGCTTTCAAAAGGCAGACTCACTCAGATGTTGTAAGCTGTACACTTACTGAAAGGTTCAGAACTGTAATTAGAGCTTCACCAAGGTGGACGACGTCGGTTTATTAGCTAGATAGTGAGGTTAATTCAGTTGCCTCTTAAACAAGGACGATGAATTATTTCTAATTTTAGCACATAGGCTTTCAGTTTTATAAAAGCTCACAGGTGCTCTTAAACACCTTATTCTTGGTGTCCACACCAAAAGCAGTTTGGGTCCAACCTGGCCATAGAAGTCCACGTTGATAAGTCCACATGCATTTCTATGCTTGGTCACCCCCAGTTCAGGTCTGAAAGTTTCCTATTGACACTAAATTCAAGTTCGAGAAACCTATCGCTAGGCAGACAAGATTGGGCAGAGTGGCACATACTCCAACAATGAGCATGAAAAGAAATCTGCGTGTAGGACCCTTTTAATTAGGTGATTTGCCTCCATCCAACCACAGCATTCTTTAAGATTCTGTTTTAGTGAGAAATTATACTTACCTTGGGTGTTCGTTTTTTAATATATTTGCCTCCATATAAAGCTTTAGGAGTATAAAAATCTCCCCTCATTTATTTGCATCACAGGCACAGATTAAAGGCAAAAAGTAATGTGGAAACTTAAGCTATTTATTTTATGAGGTAACTATTTTAAAATCCACTGGGAAAATAATGAAAAATGGCCTCATTATTCTGTTTTTTTGGTGAACCAGGCTTTATTCTACCAAGCGAGGTCTCCCAAGAAAGACTGTGTGTGTGTGTGTGTGTGTGTGTGTGTGTGTGTGTGTGTGTGTTTGAGGTGGATACTGGCCTGTGGCTTTTCTCCACAAGTTTTTGATGTATTTCCCTTTGAAGCACTTGCCCAACTTTATAACTTTTATTATTATAAAACTTCTTCACAAATACAGAAAAATACAGAGGTTCTCAAAGCCCAAGAATGGAAGTGTAAGGTCGCTAATATTTGAACTTTTCCGGGTAAAAGATGATTGTGGGGAGCTTCATTATTTAGTCTGCATGATTCAGTGCATGTGGGTATTTGGAAACACTTGGAGGACTGACTTCAAATGTCATATTTAGATTCAATGGCATTATATAAACAGTCAGATCCTCTGCATAGATGACACATTGTAGGCGGCAACAAACATTTTTACCCATCAATTTTCGGAAGGAAAAAAAACACATCTAATTTTCTATTTTTGCTTGTAAATGTGGGAGAAAAGTAAGTAAGAATTTTCACCTAAAATCTGAAACTATAGTGAGATTTATACTGAAAACTCCCTAATTCCCTCCATGGTAAAAATAGACAATGTCATTAATATATGAGCAATGTATATAAGTTTTTCTTACTGTAAACCAGAATTATCTTCCTGGTGAACCTAGGGCTGTTCTTGGCAGCCAGTGTGTGTGTGTGTGACTGTGAGAAGCGCAGGTTTATACAATGTAACACCAAAGGAAAACCTCATATTATATTGTTCATATTTGAAAACAGGATGGTTGCACATAAAAATCCATGTTTTCCTAGGTTTTGCTCATTGCTGTACAATCTAGTATTACTAGGTTCATTTTCAAATGGTGAGGTGGTTGCAACTGCTGTCCCTTTTAGAAGTTGCACTTGCCACCCTGAAGAACTCTTAGCTTTGACATTTACACAACCTGCTTGGCTCCCATGAGCATTTAATTTTACACTATAACTTTTGAGCCCTTTGACATTATACTAGACCTTTTCCATCTGCACTGCCTTGGTCATCTGGAGATACTGGAGCCTGCCTGCCTGGGCTTAAATCCCTCCTCTCACACAAACTAGACCCATAACCTTGGGAAAGTTGCTTAAAGTGCCCTCAATTGCCATTTCTTTATATGCACAAGTATATAATATAATGGTTCCAACTTGATGGGTTGGCATAGGGAGTAAAGGAGTTAATTCAATGCTTGGATAGTGGTAAGAACTCAATAAATGTTAGTTATCATACTCCCAATTTCAGATCTCAGTCCTTCCTCAGACTCCAGTTCAGCCATCCTACGTCTGCCATTACTGGCTGACATGACTGGATGATGACCTAAGAGATATCTTCATGCCTAAAATATCTATAAATAAATATTTCAATTTGGATGTTCTATTATCTTCTGAAATGTGGATTTATAATACCTCTTATGTAGATATAAAGTATACACCTTCCATCTCCCCAAATGTTTGTTTCCCATTAGTTAGAAGACGACATGGTCTTCCCCATTTGATCTAGTTTACTACCACCATCTTGCCTCCCATCAAGTCTCTCCATTCTCCCTCCTTTGCTCCACCACATGGGTACACAAGTCATCTACACAGATGCCATTTTTTATGTTCTCTGACAGCGAGTGACCAAGGCCCAACACTGTATGCACAGGAGAACAGGTGCTCAGTAAATTTTTGTTGACTGCCTGAATGAAAGAATGAATGAATGAATTATAAATTCAATTAGTTGAAGTTCTTCCCATCAATTGTTTTGGTCCAGCCTGAACCAGTTCTTTTATTGCCCCATTCTAAGACACTCTTGTCTCTCTTACATCCTCTCATCTCATTTTTTGCTAGTTCTAACGTTTTCATGTACACCCTTTTCTATAGTGTCTGTGTTCGTGGCTAAATCTCCCACCAGACTAGGAGCATCAGGAGGGCAGAGAACACACATTTGTTGTTTGTTTTTGTCATTTTCCAAAATGCCCTGCAAATCATCAGTGCTCAATTATTCAACCAAAGGATACTTCCTCATCTCCAAACTCAATAACTGGTTAAAGAAAATAATCTTTTATGCCACAAGTGGTTTCTTTCCTTTTCCATTATTCAGTGTGACTCCACTGTCTTGAATTTGGCACAAACTTCAATGACTTCCTCTACCATATCCATTCAGTTGCTAAGTCCTGTCGAGTCTTTCTAGAATCAATGTTTTAGAAGTTGTACAAGCTGCCTGTGCTTGTTTTCCAATTCACCAAGCACACCATACGTCTAGATTAAAGTTCTGCAGGCAATCTTACTAATATCACTTTCTTGTTTGAATCTGTTATCCTTTTAAAACCCAGAGGTGCCTTCCCCAAATCCTCTGTTGAACACACACAAACACACACACACAGACACGAATATGTTTACCATAAAGTTTCCATAAGTAACTTTATGTTCTTCCTTTTTTTCTTCCTTCAAACAATAATCACTTTTAAATTCTGAGTTTTCATAAAAGCACTGTGAAATGCACCATTTTGGCCTGCACACAAATGGAATATGGGCTGCAGTTTGTCTTGACTTTGCAAAGTGTTTCTTTACCAACTTCATTCAGAATGTAAAAATGTGTTCCATGGGAATATTTAAAATGCTCTGATAAGTCTTTTAAAACAATTTTAGAAACTTTATTTAGGTAAAAGAGAATGTTCTGTATATAAGTTACTTCTTTATGTTATTATTCTTTGCTTATGCCACAAGAAATTTTTTTTTTTTTTTTAAATCAGACTGAAAAACGGCAGCTCCCCAGATCCTACACTTCACCTGCACCAGGTGCTTCCAATTACCTGCTTCCACCTGCAGGACCTCCTCTAGTTGCAGTGAGATTGGTTCCTGTTTCAAAAACAACCAGGAAAGTGACCTGGGCCCGAGGCGGAACGCTGCTTCACTGAGGAGCAGGAATCTTACATCAATTCAGTTTCCTGCTTGTTTTTCTTTCTCTGAAATCCTTGGTTCCCTACTCCTGGCATGGTTTCTGATCACTTATATTTTTGAGTTCCTGACATCCGCATCACATCTGCATCTTTCCAAGTTCAGTCGTACCACACATCTCTTTCTTCATGGTTGTTCTTGTTCTAGAACCCTTGAATGTTTGAAATGAAGAATTTACAGCAGATGCTTATCAACCCAGAAAAGGATGAGGATTACAAAATCTCATTCTGATGAAGAATTACAAATTGGGTTGATTCTATTTATTTATTTATGGTCATTTTTTTGGTGAATTTTACACAGGACAACTGAGTGGAATCTGCTTTCTAAAGTTACCAATTTGGACTTCCTTTCTGCTATACTCTGCTGTCCTTCTATGCTTCAAGTTTAGTATCCCTACCTGCTTTCTGTGCTTTTTGATATTAAGATATTTGGATGGAAAATTTCTTGATTTATAGTAGTGTTTCTCAAAGTGTGATACATATACCACCTTCAATAGAATCACCCAGGGGTACTTATTTAAAAATTTAAATGATTTATTTCTGCCCCACCCAAGACCCCTGAACCTCAACTGCTAATTTTGAGATCCAGAAATCTGCATTTTTCTTAAGGTCCCCTAAAGTAATGCTCAGGAATGCCTGGGTTTGAGGGTCACATCCAGCCTTTAGCTCCAGCTGGACTATGATCTTCTGGTTCTGATAAAAGTTCTTAACCAAATCTACTGATTACACCTTTGTCCCCATCCTGCTCCCAAGAATTTTAGTCCTGGAATGGAAACACAAGACAAAAATAGAGTTTCCCTGATTCGATACTGAAGGAACTAGAAAGTAATGGAATTTCACATTTATAAACACCACTGAGCATTTTAGACAGAGTTTCTGCCTATATGTTAGTCTTGGTTTATTTGATTTTTTTCATTTATCTACAAAAATTTTAAAACGAAGTGCCTCATTTATGCCCTTTAGAAGCTCATAGGCTAATAAACCTTTGATTAAAAGAAATGAACATTATAATAAAATAGGCAAAAATGTGAGCACAAACAATTGTCACTTAACTGACTTGGGGTTCCTGCTGGAATAAACTACCCTTTCTAAAAAAATCTTGAATAATTCTAAGTTCCCTTTAGGGAATAATATTATAATTATACATTAGAAATAGTTTGATGTTCTTGAATGTCATATTCTAGAAATGTCAGAAGACATGTCAGTAACATCATTCAAAAATAATGCAGATTTTTAAAAATACACAAGTATTTTCACTGTCAACTCTTCTGATTAAATACTTAGAAAAGAAGAAATTTGTGTTCAATGTCATCTACTATGAAATCACTGTATAGAGATCCAAATCCATTCGTTTACTTTCATAATTGTTGTCAAAGTTAAAAAGTACTAAATCTTTGAAAACAGAAACTAAAATGTCTCAACTTTCTAAATCACATAAAAGAGAATACATTTTATGCTTGCTTTGCAGGCCTCTGATGTCTTTCCTTTCAAGTATGCTAAATTACTAACTTGCCACAATGACTAACATAAAAGAACCAAGCAAAACACTGTTCACTTATCAAAGAAGATATATAGTCTCATTATAACAAAGTACAATTAATTTTCATTTATGTAAACTAAACAACAATCCTAGTAAGAACCATCTCAGCCATGTGCCAAACCTTTGTTTAGGAAGAGTCCAAACAGAAAACAGGTTCACAGAATGTCATTGGTATATTTTATTCTTTTCTACCAACCACATTGTTCATATTGCTTTAGACGTTCTCATTATTCTTCTGATGTTTGAGAAATGACAAAATGAGAGAAGAGGAATCTGATAAAGATATAGCATGGCACAAAAGCTATATGGATAATTGCCTTCACAAATGTAGTTCAGCTCTCATCTCTCCTAATTAGCCTCATTACCATACTTTAAGACAGACTAGCAGTCACTCAAGACCCTGTTCTTTTCTGTCAGAAGGAGTGCTGACAGCCAAATGGACAACATATGGAAAAGTACCCTCTTTCCAGCTATTCTTCCATGGTCTAGGCCTCTGGTAGAAAACACGGGCCAGAGAAAGTTTCTTGAACTCCAATGATCAAATAGGTGTCTCTAAGGCAGGAACAGAACAATGCACTTTAGATGTTTCTCTCATTCCCCCTTTTTCATCACTTGGAGGGTTTAGGTCACACATTTCCAGGGTTTCCCCTAGGAATTTTGGTTGTTTTCTAAAAGAATCCAAAAAGTATAGTGAACACACTAATTCTGCTAGACAGCTTTGCTGTCTGAACCTCTTCACCATTAACTATAATGAAATTCTCTCGCTTGGATGGCCCATGTCACTAATTTGCCCTTGACATAATTGTGATGTGTCCTGACTTTACTGATCACTGTGTTTATAACACAACTGTCAATATAGGCTCATTTGCTATAGGAAAAACACCATGCAACATATAAAAGAAGAAACTCTGGAGTCAGGGCTGTGATTCTTTTCTCATTTCTAAAAGCCTCACCACATATATTTTATTTTCTGATTAACTGAATTTCTAAAAATAAATTTTGACATAATTTAAAAGTATATTCAACTCATTATAATATTGGGAAAGGCAGTTATTAGAGTCCAGTAGTCACAATTAATGATTACTTTTCTTCATTTGAAAGTGAGCGAAATGTTTCAGTTACTTTAAACAATTTACTATTAAGTACTTCCATAGGCACTTTCAAGGCCCACTTTTTTATATAGTAACGGATACCTTCTTTTTTCCTGATCACTCCTCCAGTTCTCTAAAGAGGATTTTTGCTAGATTTTATTTTGCTTTTGCACTGCAAAACCCATGATGCAATTTCAATGGCAGCAAAATTAGGGAAATGGATTTTCTGCACTTTGCAGTTTGGGGAAACTAACAGTCCATTCAGCGTGACTGCAAAATACCCTGAAGGCCAATATTTACTAAGCATGGCACACACACAGGAGCCTTGTTAAAAATCCACAACAA